>JABXWE010001762.1:0-68695 GCA_014611495.1 Limonius californicus
GAAGCAAGAAGGATAGGAGTACTGCTAAACATCATTTTAATCACGTTCTCTAGATCTAAAGTTCTACAGTTCTACTGTGAACAACCTAAAGTTACATAATTGGTATCGTTAATCAAAACAAAACTTTGTAATTTGATTGTCTTACTTAATAAAGCAATCGATTGCGACTTTTAGTCAATGAAAAAGCTGTTATTATGGTAAGATTATGAAAACAAAAACAAGGAACAGACAAACATAGGCAGTAAAAATGACAGTTTACAGGAAAAATGCGCACGCACTATTAAGGTAGTACCGTATGATGATAACAGGTTTCAATAAGCGTAGTTATTCATATTTATAAATTGTAAACTTCAAGTATGCTTTATGAATTTAAATTCCTACGCATATTAGAAATAATAATATATGCTTTTTTTTATTTCTATAACAAAATCTCAAATTTTAATTTTAAACTGAAAATATAAACATGTATGGCGAAATGTTGAGTTTTCTATAGAAGAACGTTAACCTCCAAATTGTGATATTTAATCCAAATATTTTAGCATAGTATGTAACTTCAAACTAGAATAATTTGATTTAAGCTTTATTATTTGATATCAAAGACTCTAACGGCAGCAAAAATAATAACATTAAAATCCTAAACATAAAGCTTTGAATTTCTTTCAAACAGCTGATTAAATTTCTGCGGGTTTAGACCGCGTTGTCGTAGAATCGATTGGTGCTGACGTTTCGCTAACCGTTGTAGGTAGCATTATCAAAAAATGCGGTTTACCTATTAGACACAAACCGCGGAAGCCTGAAACTTTACATTAAGGATGGATATCATAATTATATCGTCTTTAAATTTTAAATTTTGATTCCATAATTACCTTAACTTAAAAATGTTCATGTTAAACGCAAATTTTTAAAGCTAACAACGGCAGATATAAAGGAGTTTAGAATTAACTTCAAAATTGCGCCTTTAAGATTCAGGATACGAACTTCTCCACGAATTTCATTGTGAAGTCATGAGAAAATCTTAAATACTGTATGCTTTTTAAAGCTAAACCATGTACGAACACCTACATTCGACAGCTGTCAAATGAAAACGTTTTCTTTAGTGTATTAAGCTAAAGATATTGATTTAGTTGTCATCGTCTATGCGTATCAAAAATGTAAGCAGCAACAGTATTAGTTCCTAATGACTTAACTTTTTCATTCATTATGTCAGACTGATACGTTATGTTTTGCAAAACATCGCATAATAATTAGTACAGGAAAAATTTTTTCCTAGAATTAATTTGCTACTAAATAAGAGCACGTGTATAGTGCATTTCTCTAAATGATTTTTTTTTATTGTAGAATGTTGTATTTAACTGTTTACTGTCGTAAGTAATAGAGTGGTTTCAAATCTGCAGATCGTGCTGGCCAATGTGTGATTTACGCACGGTAAACACGGTCAAGGACGTTCTGACGCGGCCAGTTTGGCGCAGACCAGTTTGGAAGCAGGGAGGGTTTGGCGGAGGAACGATTTTGCTCAAGGACGATTGAGCACAGGGACGATTGAGCGCAGGGACGATTGTGCGCAAACATATGTTAAAGTGGTTTATTCTATAAAAAGTTTTCTGCTATTAATATAATTTCTGAATTATCCAATTTTATTACTAAATCAACTAATAAAACATCAGTTAGCACTTAATATAAAATATTTCATTAGGTAACGGCACCAATAGTAATTTTTATTAATAATATGCGAATTTTTTATATTTCTATAATTACAAACTAGACTTTGGCAAAAAGTTGAATACATTAAGAGAAAGGGCGTCATTTAATAAAATTTTAACTTTCAAAATTGTGTTTTTTAGTTGATCTACGTATAAGCAAATTGCAGTTACTCTCGGTGAAAGGGAAAGTTCCTAATAAATACAATATACATAATGTGACAGAAAATACGCTCATCAAAATTTGATATAATTTTAATAATAAAAAATATGTTTAAGGTGCCGGTACTTTCATTGACATCCTGTATATTTTGAGGTAGGCAAATTGTAATTTTCTGATTGAACAATATTATTGCTTAAAAAATATTTAAGAATGCACATTTTTGAACATTTGGTTTAGATGTTCTTAGTAATTCTTTTCATCAATTTCATCACTTGGTTTTATTAATAAAATTGAATAAGTCAGCACTTTTATTAATAACACAAAACTTTTTATAGAATAAACCAGTTTAATATTTGGTTGCACCCAAACGTCCCTGCCCCGAACACTCCCAATGCGCAACCGTCCCTGCGGCCAACCGTCCTTGCGCCAAACCGCATCTGCGCCAAACCGAGTCTGCGCCAAACCGGCCGCGGCAAAACGTCCAGTCTCACCGTAAATATGACAGCTTCAAAAACCTCATATGTTTAACTCCGTATTTCAAAATAATACCACATACTTTTTCTATAACAAACGACAGTATCCTAAATTTTAAAACGCACGTTGTGGCAATTAGTTGCGTATTAAATCACAGTAACATTGTTTGTAAACGGCATTGAAACGAATTTAAATACACATAATTTAGATACAAACTGTATATTTCTTATATCTTTAAATGTATGTTTACAGGGTGATTCTAAACATGTGCAAAACACTTTAACCACATATAATTGCGGTTATTTAATCCTCAAATCACCTAATATTTTTTTTAATTCGGCGTTTTTGCGGATATACAGGTTGTCCCAGGACGTGAGCTCACTACTTCGTGTACGTAATCTTTAGACTAAATGTAGTTAAAAATTCTAATAAAGTTATGTTCTAAAGTAAACCGGTTTCCAAAATATAGAGTGTTAAATTATATGTCTCTAAATCGACTATTAGAGAATTATTGGCCTGTTTTAGTTAAATACTGAAGCAGCTCAAGTGGAATTTGATACAAACTGTATGCGTTACTATGGAAATGATATTATTTACTTGTATGTCAAACAGTAAAGCACCTTAAAACTGATTTCTCTGCTTGCGCTTATTAACAGTGTTGATAATGTTTACTCTTACAATGCGACAGCACGCCGATATCCATTACATGTACAGTTTTTGTGATGGAAACCCAGTAGCAGCTGTTCGAGAATATGGGTTGAGATTTTCAAATCGGCAACTACCAAAGCAAAGAATTTTCGAACAAGTGCACAACAACCAACGTGAACATGGAACTTTTCCGAAACCCTCGACTGAGCGTCCAATACAGTAACTACTAGACAATGAGGACAACATAATACTGCGTGAAATTGATCATAATCCCAGCACCTCTGTTCGTCGTGTGTCTGCACAAGTTATTGTACCACGAATGCGAGTTTGGAGGACACTAAAACGTCATGGTTTATATACATTTCATATCCAGCCTGTTCAAGCCCTCTTATCTACAGATTTCGCTAGTCGTATGGAATTTTGCCGCTGGATCATTCAAAATCGAAACCTACGTATTAGAGTTTTATTAGCGGATGAGGCAACATTTACAAGGAATGGATTAATGAACAGAAAGAGCAGCCACTCTTGAGATTAGGAGAATCCACTCGAAATCACACTGTCAAGTTATCAACATAGGTTTTCAATGAATATCTGGTGTGGAATTATTGATAACATCTGCATTATTTCATTCGTTTTTGAGAGCCATTTAACCGCCCACAGATATTTAAATTTTCTAGAAGATAATTTGGGAGGATTGTAAGATGATGTCCCTCTGACGATCAGATATGATACGTGGTACCAGCACGATGGTGCCCCTGCGCACTTTGCGTTACGCGTATGACTATTTTTGAATCAACGGTTTGAAGGACGTGTAGTTGGTAGAGGAGAACAGCACCCCTGGCCCCCAAGACCTCCGAATTTAATTTGTTTAGATTATTATTTGTTAGTCATATGAAAGATATGGTAGACCAAACACCATCAGAGACTATTGAAGATCTTAGGAGACGCATTTTTGAGGCAGCAGAACTAATTCGGAATAACAATGATATGTTACGTAGGGCAACCAGATTTATCTTAAAAAGAGACAGAATGTGTCTCGATAGCAACTTTGGTCATTTTTAACAACCTTTATAGTCAATTTAAACTAAAATAAAAATAAATATTGGCTTTTCTGCTATTGTTATAATTTAATAAATAATAATTTCACACTCTGTATTTTGAAAACGGTTTACTTTAGGGCATAACTTTATTAGAATTTTTAACTATATTTGATCTAAAGATTACGTATACGAAGTTGCGGCCTCACGTCGTGGGACACCCTGTATAGAGCGTCTAAGCTTTTTTCATCAATTAACTAAAATGTAACTAACTTTTTAATTTCTTGTCGGATTTTGATAAATTGGACAAGATACAAAAAAGTTATTTATATTTTAGTGAATTGATATAAAAAAGCTTTGAGAGACCTCATATCTCCGTAACGGTGCCGAAAGAAAAAAATTACTAGGTTATTTAGAAGTTTAATATCACCAGCTCTATGTAGTTAACGTTTTTGCATATGTTTAGAAACACCCTGTATATGGAAATTTTTCAATCCATGTGGGTCTCAGGGAAGTCAACTACAAGAGTTATATAGTTAAATCAAGGTTTAAAATGACGTCTAACACTGTCAAGATATTTTTAGTTCAGATTTAGTGCATTAATCACCATTAAAATTGGCGCAGCAATTTTTTGGACTACTCAAATTAATTTGTATTCGTTTTTGTAGTCTAGCATATACTTGCCGTTACCTCTAACATTATATTACCTGTCACTTTTCAATATTTAATTAAAATTTGTTCTAGAAAAAGAGCGCTTAAATATAGATGGTAGAATGTTAAATTATAAAAACCAATACACAATAAAAATGTAATTAAAGCAGTTCATAAAATTGCAACAGCAGTTTTGGTAAAAATTAATAAAGAAAATATATACGTAATCCGAAAATAATCAAGCCCTCAGACTTAATTTTACAGCCTGATTCATCTGATCATTAGCATTGATTTCCTTAATACCCGTGCGATATACGAGGTTTAGCAATTTAATTTCCGGATTAACGCTACAACACTGCAGTCACAAGATGTAATTCACAGTTTTACATATAGAGGGCGGACAAGCGAAGATCGAACAGCGTTTAGTTTCTGCGCAGGATGCTAGCATATGCATCGTGTTTCTGCCAATCCTCATGCAGCAAAGAGTGAATATTAAATTTTCCCGTAAAATAAGGAAAACTTCAACAAGATCTTGAGGAATGGTACAAATTATGTACGGGAGTAACACTAGTCATATGAATCAGTATGAGTCATATTGAATGATTTAAACGATTTAAAGATGAAAATCAGGATGTTCAAGAAACAGCCATTCCTCGATCCCCTGAAATGCAAATCTAGTTGCAAGACTTCCTGAAATTATGGTCGAATGACCTTCCAAACGATAGTTGTTGACTTGGCCATCGATAAGCAAAATAAATTTTACGCAAACATTTATAAAACACGAAGATCTGTACAAAGTTTCTTAAATGCATTGTCACCGGTGCTGAGGCAGGGGTGTTTCATTACGATCTTCGGAAGAAACGCGCCAGAGCATGTGCTGTATTAAAAAATCATCACCAAATCCCAATAAGATTGGTTTGAAAAAATCCAGAACCAAAACCTTTTTCTACGAACGGGCTGTTGTAAAGGATTTGTGTCTAAAGAAAAAAAGTAAATTGTGCAGCCTAGTTGGTTTGTTTGCATGAAAATGCACCTGGCTATTCTGCACTGATTCTGAAATTTTTTCTCATGAAGCACGGCGCTGTTGAGATCAATCACCTACCCTGCTTACCTGACTTAGCATCAGCAGATTGTTTCTCTTTCCTAAAGTGAAACATATTTTCAAAACGTTTTCAGGATGTGGAAGGCATTAAGAAAAATGTAGCCGCCGGATTGTAAGTCATTTTTCAAACGATTTTAAATTATAAGTTTTTGTAATATTGCTTAAGTGTATTAAAAAAATGTAAAGTAAATGAAGATTACATTGAATAAATATCAAGTATTGTTAGAGCCACTTACTCCTATGTTTCTGTTTGTTATGGCTGCCCAAGAATTAAATTGGCAAACCTCGTATATTTCAGTATTAAGTAAGGTAGTATGGGAACATAATTAAGAATTTACGTATTTGTTATAAAATAGAAGATATTACCTATATGTTATTCTGTATTTCTTTTGTCAGTCTCATACGTTACGTTACCCAAAACTCCGTGCTTCTAGTCCTACTTACTACTACTCGAAAACAATAAACATTTACGTGCTTAGTTAGTAGTTACGCATATTTACAAAGTACAGCAATCTCCAAACTAATAAACAGTGGATGATGTTATTTAGTTCAGGCAACACTCGGCCCGTAAAAATAGTAAACAACATCAAATATCGGCAAATAAAGTGAATATGTGTTCTTTAAGGCTTTCGCGGTTTCTCAACCTGTCAATATTACAATTTACTTTCGGCTTAGACCGTGTCGTCATTTGGGAACTACAGCCAGCATTATCAGGTAAGGACCGACCTGTAGCTTGTCTGCCTTTACAAGCATTTGCTCTAAAAGCTTGAGCAATATTTGTTCGTAGGCCCTGTCTGCCTAAACAGGGCCGTGTGCTTAGGTTATTTAAACCTTGGAGCGGAGTGAATAGAACACTGTGTTCTATTCACTCTGAAGATGCAAGCTGCAATGTCTTGCGAAACGTTAGTTTGTATGGGTTCACAAACAGCTAACAGGCATAAGTCGATTAAGTATTATTCTCCTGACAAACAAAATACTTTAAGATCAAATCCTTGTCCGCCTCAAGGTTTATATAATCTGTTTAGGCAGGCAGGACCTACGAACAAATATTGCTCAAATTTTACAGCTAATGTTTGTAAAGGCTATAGGTCGGCCCTTACCTGATAATGCTGGGTGTAGTTCCCAAATTGAGACGCGATCTAAGCCGAAAGTAAATTGTAATATTGGCAAAGTGAATATTGTTTAAATTAATTTGTACAATAAATAGGTTTGGATTATACTTTTCCATGTAATCAACGGGCGACCGTGGCCTAGCGGAATGCTGCGTTAAAGGACCTGGTTTCTTTCCTTAGTCGAACAACATCGGGTTTCTACACGGTCATTTGCTCTCGGAAGACAATGGTAAAGAACTGAAGTACTTCCGCCAAGAAGTGCAAAGCATTTCCCTCGTTTTTTTACAAGCCCGTCACAAGCATAGGAGAGAAGGTCATTACGCTCTCTTGAAAACCAAATGGACTATATATTTTTCTTCATTCTTTGCTGTGACCCATCAGGGTTTGCGAATTTTTTGTTTTCATAACACCTTCCCAATTTCCCCTTCTTAAGTCTCTAAGTAAATGCATTCTGTATGTAAGTTTTGCAGCATAGAGCTGGTTCTTCTTCTGTTCCTATACTCGCCAGAGACCATGGTGTCAGTTTTTTCAGCCATCTATTATCTGGCATTCGTCGAACATGCCTATACCATTTGAAGTGCCCGATTTACGAGTTTTTTGTGATAGAGCGGGTTATTTCCATTCTTCTCTAGATTTCTGCTATCCTTAATCTATTTTTTCTCGTAACACGCACCACCGTCTCATAATGTTTAATTCTATTTAATTTCCTACTGATTCTCGATAACGTCCACATTCCAGTTCCATATAGGATTATAGGACAATGTTTTTGACTAACCTGTAGTAATATTTTTGTCAATTTCTTTTCCAAGGCAATTTTTGTGGCTATATCTTTGTCCAGTGGCGTCACAAGAGTTGATGTTACCCAGTACCGTAACTCATGGTGACATCCCCATAGACCTCCTCCCACACCAAACCATAACACATCCTTAGTTTTCTGTCCTGGCGTTATTCGTAAATCCAAATTCTCACATATCACCGAATCGAATGACAATAGTAGTGACATGATGGCTTGATGATTATACTAGAGATATCCATATGGATCTTTAATGCACTGGTTTCTCGTTGCCTTCAGCATTCTCATGTCGTGGTCCACAACCATAGTAGATCATCCGTCTTCGAGGCCAATTTCTTAACCACAAGACAAGAAATTTGATGATTGCCAACCTCCAGTAAGGAGGCGGCATTCTCAAGAAGAAGTAGTGACATAAACAATACCAAAATTAACATTTACATAGTTTCATGCGGTTACAATGATAAGAAAAGATTAAAATTTAAAGTAAAAACTTTTAGAAAATTCATTAGAAATATATTCAGTTTAACATTAAACTCTACCGTTGCATGAGCAACATGATTGGAATTTCTCTAAACTCCTTTGGCTCTCCAGAGACTTTCTCTCCTATTCCTGTGGCGTGCCTGTAAAGTATTGGACACAAACATAGGGACCTACTATTTAACGCGGGCTCCGAACCGCGGGAATTGTCTTGCACTTCTTTTTCAGAGCAGGTGTTCCTGGCAGAAATACTTTGGTGGTTTGACAATGTTTTTCGATGAGAAACAATCATTTTAAAAATCTGGTGATTCTGAACGAACCCAGGTCCTTCAGCACAGCAGTCTCACGAACTAACCGTTGCGCCACGGCCGCTTAATGGATTAAGTTTTCATAATTTCTGCTGAAAAACTGCGTTAAAATTATACACAGGCATTTTGGTGTCACCCTCTCTGACAGTGTCACCCGCTGCCGTGCATATCCCCCTTTATATTTACATTTTATAACATGTGAGAGCAACCTTACCATGGATGGTATGACGTTAATTCGTGTACGGTTAGTATATAACTTTTCATCTCGTTTCTCTATTTGTACATACACGTAAATATTTTGTATTTTTACAGAAGTGTGAAATTAATTTGATATCTGATCATAACTGAAAATTGCAGTTTTCGGGTCTCAGTCCGAACAGTGGTATTATTAGCCAACTTTAATGATATTGTTTTGTCGTATCATATATATTAGAGTCCCGAAATATTATTTCTTTCGGTTGACGTATATTGCCATTGTTAGAATTGCACCTCGAGCTACTTTCCTCTATCGGGTTCACAAGGGCTAATATATAGCTTGTAACATATCCGGCTATTTCTTACATTTTTCCAGTCTTGCAACTAGCTATAAATATGTTACCTTGCAATTTTTTTAATTCGTGTGTTGACCACGACCGGCTTGATAAGCGTGACTCCATTTCAACAACCAAGCAGGTCGTAGTAATGAGAAACTAACACGTAGGTGTAAATATACGGAAATTGGAATAAAATTAATTTTCAATTAAGTCCAAGGATTTTTACCTGAGCAGATGCAATTATACGGATCTAAAAGAAATGGAGATGTGGATTGAAAAATATTCCATAGGTCTATTGAAACAATTAACAAATTATTATCATCTTTACTAGGAGAACAAGCCAGACTATACAAGAAGATCATGATAAAACATGGATTAGCAGCACAGAAAGTTTGGTTTAATCAAGAATGTCTAAGTAAGAAACGTATTACAAACTAGATTAACATCATCAGTACAAGAACCAACAATTATATAACTGAGGAGATCATCGAAAACGCTAAGCTAAGATGATTGAAAAAAGAATCAAAGACATGTTTCAGAATTAGAAACAACTTGCACATTAATTTAAAGTTTTCCACACAGAACTCACATACAAATTACACCCAATTGAATTTGACGTTTTTGACGTTTTTTATACAAAACCCAACACCATCATAAATTTCTATCCTCGTTTCTTAAATTTGTCAAACATGGAATTTAATGATAAGGAAGCAAAATTTCTAAATAAAGGATTCAAATTCTGTCCATTCCCAAAATTTCCTAATAATTTTAAAGAAATTTTAGCAGCAAATTCAGAAAATATTCTCAAAAAAATCATTTCAATTATGTAAAATTTCAAATTGCCAATTTATTAAAAGACATGTCAGCAACAGACAAACCTTCAAATTATAATATAAACAAAGATAATAATGTATTGCTTGCACCAATTAAAAAAACAATCTCAACAAACAATCTGATTTCTGTTAGAGCAGATGAAGGTAATACTTGAGCTATTTTACATAAAGATGATTACATACAAGAACATAAAAAGGTTGCTCCTGAGTACTACCACTGCCTTTAAGACACATTGTACCTTTTAAGCCTTCCATACTTTCCACGTCGTTTAGGTTATTAGAAGAAACCATGAGATGTGGTAGGTTTCCGGACATGTCTTCTTCCACCCAAGTCTCCAGATACTGTTTGAGAATCGACTTGCGCGTTCGACCATCCGAAACGCCACCTTCTGGGGAAACTTGGGGATTCTGCACGAATGCTGATTTATTATAATGAGAGTAGTACTCCTGCGCAAGATGTGCCCTTCGATGTTGGTAATGCTGAGCGTACTCAAACTGGCTGCAATGGGGATAGTTGGGTGATATTTTGGGGAACATAGGGGCGTAATTCATACGAACACTCTCATTGTACATGTGCTGGGGCGAAATGTTTGGAATAGGTTGCTCTATAGGCGCGTTCATTTTATATTCGGGAAGATATTTGGGAACATTGTGCTGATACTTATGAACCCGATTGTAAGGATCATTTGGCTGCATACTAGATTTAACGTTATAGTTATATGGCTGAGCATAATTGTAGGACTGTGGAATATTTCTGTGAGCATGTGTGGAACTGGAATGTATCGCCGGTGTATGATACATCCTCTGTGGTTGCGGATACGACCTGTTCTGCTCTATGCTGTGGTACATTGGAATTTGTGGATCACGCAGATGCGTGTCATTCATTATAGATTGAGACACGCGTGAGTTAATTTTGTTCAAGTGTGGAAGGAAGTTGTTTGGTTCGGAGGGGTACGATTGGGGGTACTGCCCCTGCATGCCGTACTTGGACAAAACTGCTGATATGGTTCCTTCTGCATGTACCTACTGGTGCTTTTGTAGAAACGGGTGTATTTGGGATTCTTTTGAAATGTATTGGTGGTGAACAGCGTGGTCGGAGTACGTCTGCTTGGTACCATCGGGATATGATTGTTTCATAGTCATTTGATCTTGGTACTGCTTTAAATGGGGTTGCGGAGGAAAGCTGCACAGTTCACCAAACTCCTTATCCTTCAGCTTTGGAACCACCGGCGTGATATGTTCTATTGTTTGTGCCTGAGGGTTATCTACAATTTCGGAATATTTAACAGGCGCCGGTGCTGGTGGTTTGTGCACTGAAAATAATAAAAATGAATTAATATCTCAGCTAAAAAAAAGAATTTTTAAAAATGTTTTACTGTAGCTGGCCATAGTAATAATTCGTATAGCAGTGATAGCACCTAAGTTTGAAATAACGACGACCACCGTAGTGGTAGCCGGGACCGATGGCTTTGGCGCACCCCGCGAAGCACGATCGATCGCTGTTGATAAGATATTGCAGGTGGCAACAAATTACATTTTTCCGGTGCTTTTGTAAATTCAAGAAATGTATTGTTGTATTTCTTTATTTATATAAGCATGATCCCAACGGCCTGCAGAAAATTAGAATCACTCTATATTTCCACTTTAAGTTTGAACTATAAGGAAAATTAATAATAACACAGGCCAACGATAAAAAAACTTTTTTAATGAGTTTGCCTGATTCTTATGTTTTTGGGTGTGCCTAGGCCGAAAATAATAATAAAAAAGTCGTATCACCCACCAGTTCTTCACATTTGAAAATAAGTAATTCATTTTTATCTAATATCTGCGCATTTTTAATATACTAAAACATGCAGTAAATCTTTGTTTTCCCGCTTTGTTTGCTTACAGCTGAACCAGAACAAGTACATTTAAAGTAATTTATAAAACAAAAAATTACCTTCAATACCTTATTCAACGCAAAAGATGGAACTAACGATTTGTTAAAATCAGGTATTTACAAATTAAACTATTCGCAGTATAATTATGTATACATAGGTCAAACAATTAGAAATTTTAATACCAGATATAGAGAACTCATACGCTCATACAAATACAAACACCCAGAAAATTCTAACTACGCTAAACACTTAGTAGAATACAAACATGCATTAATATCAAATAATATACTAACATTTTCACACTTTTGAGATGATAGACGTAAATTGGATATACTGGAGGCTTTTCAAATTCACAAACACACCTTTAATGAATGAGCAAATTGAGTTCATAAATTTCACGCTATTGGAAATTTTGGAATAGAAGACCAGAGCCAAGTCTGAAATCAAGATGGCCCTAACTACAAAAGTTTATAATATTAATTGCTACTGGCCGGCCTCGGTGGTCTAGTGGATAGCGCGTTTGCCTTTAGATACAAGGGACGCAGGGTCGAACCTGGCCGAGGTTGGTGAGATTTTTCTAGCGGAGAAAAATCTGAAAGTGCGCCTTCTGTCGAATAAGAAGTAAATACGTAGATCCCTTGCCACTGCGATGTGTGACACGTTAAAAATCATTACTAGAGTTGGAATTACCCCAGGTAAGCAAAATTCTTAGTTAGAGTGCACAATAAGCCAATGATGGCTGCAATGCTTAGAGATGTTTTGGAAAACCGCGTCCTAAATCTCGCTCATTCAAATCAATCAATCAATCAATCAATTGCTTTTAAAAATGATACGTTAACTGTCGAAATACGTATGAAGCACAAGAAGTAAATTAATCCTGTTGAAATTAATTATGAATGAATAAACAATTAAGAAATCAGTTAAATTTTGGATAAATGGTGAACTAAGAATGAAATGGAACGAAAGTAATAATTTTGAAAACTAAACTAACTCCTGAAAATGTCAGTTTGCTGCGTGAAGCGTGAGGGTGTCACACGATAAGAAAAGTTGTACAATATATCTCTAAGAATCTAACGGGGCGGTACTTTAAATCGAATGAGTTCCCTCAAACCTTTTAAATTGATATGGTGATTCTATAGGCCTTGCTTTGCAGGTCTTGTCACAAAAAATCTCATATTGTTTGTTATGTGGATCGATCTGGGCCCTTCACAACCTGCTCATATTCTTCAACAACATTATCTGATTTCGATTAATTTTCTAACCATCTTTCATACATATTTTTATACTTTATTGTTGTAGAAGATATGGCTTAAGTGTTTCGTGGATATTACACTAGTATGAGGTATTTGTTGTTGATTTCTTCTACAGATTAGAATAGTGGAATTGGTTTATATGAGATGTGTGCAACTAACCAGAAATGAGAATCGGGACGGAAATCATACAGCGAAAAATTTGTGTAAATAACAACATCCCTCTCTTATGGTTTTCAATCCGCAGATTGATTTGTCGCAGCGCGCCACTCTTTTCTACTTATGGCTAGTCTCTTCAGTTCCATGTAGATATGACATTCCATGTCCCTTGAGTATTTGTGCCATATACTGTAGTCTCGGTCTTCCCCTAGAGTTACGCTCCTCGATTCTTCTTTCAACTATTCTTTTTAACAGTCCTTCATGTCGTAAAAGGTGGCCCATCAGTTGATCACGTCTCTTTTTTATACTTTTCCATAGACTTTTTCCTTCTTGTGCTCTTCGTTTATCATTATCCACCCAACTCACTTTCAGCATCCTCCTTCAACACCATATATCAAATACTTCTAATTTTTTCTTTTCCGCCGTTGACACTGTCCATGTCTCGCATCCGTATAGGGAAATGCTCCACACATATGTTTTCACAAACTGTTTCCTTGTCTAGATCTATTACACACAAAATAGAAGTCTGTAAATGGTATGGACGCGTAAATGCAAGAGGAACGATGGCCAAATAAAATACTAAAGTGGTACTACTAACGAGGTAGCAAACAAAAAGGCGTACATGAAAAAGAATTTGAGGAAGATGACTAGGAGGGCCGAGAAAGATGGAATCTGAAAACGACAAGCTTTTAAATCTTTTTACTCTAGAATAGTACACTTTAAACTTTGCTCATCTTTTTACATTAATGCGGTCAATAACGGATTAATGTTGCATCGGCTGTGTTTCTCATGTGTAACGACCAAGTTATGGTTGAAACGCTACTCTGCTGTGAAAGCGAGATTTGGGCGACAACAGAAGAAGAAAAACCAAAAATAAAAGCTGTAGACGTGGATTATTTGCAAATAAATGTCAGGCGGTTAAGGTTACAAAGAGTTCGAAATGAAGACATACATGATATGCGATGTCAGCGAGAAAAACGGTGATTCAGAGAACGAAAAAAAGTTTTAAATGTCTGGGATATCTTTTACGCATAGAGGATGCCAGATAGCCGAAACTTCTGTTTAAACGGGGACCACTGGAAAGGAACAATAAAGGGCAACCTCGTAAGTAATGGAAAGATGACGCACCAAGATTTTAATGAAGTAATGGTATACGATCCCAAGGCATGGACTTCCTGGTGTCTTCCAGATAATATTTAGATGTTTCGAGTACTCTTCATTCAAAACACTACAAGAAGAATACCACCATATCACCACAATATTCATTAAACTGCTACTGGAACTTTGAAAACCAGAAATAAATTATGATACAATACAAATTAAGTGTGGTGCGAGCTCAGTGGGCAGAGCGCTCCCTTTCTGCGCAAAACGTGGATTATGGTTTGAGTTAAATCCCTAGCATTACCACGACAGCGTATAGAACTTTTGTGCTGCAACCCACCACATACAATTTTCCAATCCGGTTGGAAACCATGGCATCTTAACGTCGAAAACCTTCTCTAGAAGATTTGGCGTTGGGATTCGACGTTTAACTGTAGGTCCCCCGTGCTTAGGAGAAGCACGTGGCAGAGAAGAGACGGGTGCCCGGCAGTGAAACGTAAAAGGCCGTTGGCATTGAAAAAATATAAACTGTTGGTGGAAAAGGGTGTTGTATAAGTCATAAGTCTAGCGGGGGAAAATCTGAAAATGCACCTTCTGTCGGATAAGAAGTAAAGCCGTAGGTCCCGTGCCACTGCGATGTGTGACACGTTAAAAATCGCTACTGGAGTTGGAATTACCCCAGATAGGCAACATTCATAGTACGGGTGTACAATAAGCCAATGATGGCTGCAGTTCTTAGAGATGCTTGGAAAACCGCGTCCTAGATCTCGCTCTTTCAAATACAAATACAAGGTGAGCCAATGAAACTGGACGATTTGGGAACGCCACTGCAGAAAAAGTAGAGGAGAGGCGGGTTTGGGCCGTCCAGGCTGTGAATCCAGACAGCGGGAAGATAGTCATGGATACTTGGTTGGGTGAACAACGCGCATTTGTTGATTGTTCAACATGGCTACCGTTGCTCTCGAGACACATCCTGATTCTTTTTAAGAGAGATCTGGGTGCCGTACGTAACATATCATTGTCATTCCGAATTAGTTCTGCTGCCTCAAAAATACGTCTCCTAAGATTTTCAACAGTCTATGACAGTGTTTGGTATACCATATCTTTCATATGGCCCCACAAATAATAATCTAAGCAAGTTAAGTCCGGAGATCTTGGGGGCGAGGGGTCCTATTCTCCACTACTAATTACACGTCCTTCAAACCGTTGATTAAAAAATTGTCTTATACGTAACACAAAGTGCGCAGGGGCCCATCGTACTGGTACCACATACCATGTCTGATCGCCAGAGGAACATCATCTAACAATCCTCCCAAATGATCTTCTACAAAATTTAAATATTTGTCGGCGGTTAGATGGTTCTTAAAAACGAATTGACCAATGAGCATGTTAACAATAATTCCACACCAGGTATTCACCAAAACTAAACTAAAACCTATGTTGATACTTTGACACTGTGATTTCGTGTAGATTCTCCAAATCCCAAGAATGGCTGTTCTTTCTGTTCATTAATCCATTCCTTGAAAATGTTGCCTCATCCGTGAATAAAATTCTATTTCTAGGCTTCGATTTTGAATGATCCAGCCGCAAAATTCCCTACGACTACCGAAATCTGTAGGTAAGAGAGCTTGAACAAGCTGGATATGAAATGGATATAAACCATGGCGTTTTAATGTTTTCCAAACTCGCATTCGTAGTACATTAATTTGTGCAGATGCACGACGAACAGAGGTGCTGGGATTATTATCAATTTCTCGTAGTGTGTTGCCCTCATTGCCTAGTTCTTGCTGTATTGGACGCTCTGTCGACGGTTTCGAGAAAATTTCGTAGGAGATCGTGCAGTCGTTGGAAAACTCGTCGATTTGGTAGTCGGCAATTTGGAAATCTCAACCCATATTCTCGAGCAGCTGCTACTGAGTTTCCATCACAAAAAACGTACATGTAATGAATATCGGCGTACTCACGCGTTGTAAGAGTAAACATTATCAACACTGTTAATAAGCGCAAGCAGAAAAATCAACTTTATGGTGCTTTACTGCTTGACATACAAGTAAATATTATCATTTCCATAGTAACATAGACAGCTTACATCAAATACCACTTAATATCATTTATTGTTTCGTATGCTTCAGTATTTGACCACTCTTTGGTTTCGACTTCTTTTCACTTCTCCTACACGTAGGTGAAGTAGTGACCTCGCGTAATGGGACACATAAAAATAAATATTAGCTTTTCTAGCTTTAGCTATTTAATAAATAATACTTTTGCACTCTGTATTTTGAAAACGGTTTAATTTAGGGTATAACTTTATTAACATTTTTAACCATACTTGGCATAAATATTACGTACACGAGATAGTGACCTCTCGTCGTGGGACACCCTATAGAAAAAGATTATATAAATTTGAAAAGAGGAACAGTAAATCAGCACCTGTTTCACAAGGTGTAACGGCATAACTTGTAATAAACTGTCTCTCCTAAGTCCTTTGGCTTGAAAATATATTTTTAAAATACCTAATGTGATGTTATAACCATACATTTCATCTATACAAGAACGGTAACAAATAGGATCCAGCAAATAATCGACGAATATCAACAGGAAGTACAATAAACCATATATGTATATGGACGACTAGTAAGAAACCTCATCAGATCAACAGGAACAACAAATGTTTGGAAAAGGAGGATCGTGTAACAGTAACATTTTTGTTGTCGCGCAAATTCGAAATTTATAATAGTAAACCAACAAATACACTTATTGTTCTGTAAAGCATCCGATGATATTCTAATAATTAAATTATGAAGCATTAAGAAAGTCCTACATAAACAGTCAACTCGTTAAAGCTTTAAGAAACTTATTCTAATTAAGTTCTAAAAGTAAAATAGGATAAAATATACGTCACTAAAGGACTGAGACAGGGGTATTGGTTTTAAGACTGTTTAAAATGTATGTATTCAAAGCGTTAAAAATGTGGAACAGAAAGTGTGGAGGGTAGAGAATTGCCCAAAAGAAACTCGTTCCCGGATCCTTTACAATTTTCCAACGATTAAGTGATGATGAGTGAAGATAAAGTCCTAAAATACATGGAACGGAAAATAAGAAAAGGAATTTAACAAATGGGGTTTCACTATTAATCTTGATAAAACCAAGTATTTGTGTATTAGAACGGATCCACAGAATACAAATCTCAATCTACCAAATAACAAACAAGTGCAGCAGATACAGTGTAAATACTTCGATATTATATTTGACAATACAGGAAAAGATGGTTTGGAAATTGGAGAAAGCATAACACAAATCAGAAACGCGATAGGATGCCCGAATAGAATATTGTGGAGTAAGAACATCAGTAGAAAAAGGAAATGTAACATATATAAGATAGTAATCAAAAGTATTCCATTATAAGGAGCGGAAACTCTGCGAATGGGTGAAGCAAACAAAAAGAAATCCCCAGCTGCAGCAATGGACGCTATAAGAGCAGTACAAGTTTCCCGTAGAGATCGGATCAGAAAGGACGTGATAAGACAACAAATGGCAATGCAGGCAACGATAATAAATAAAATACAACACCGGCAGCTGATAAGGTACGGGCATATGCAACGCATGACAGATGAAAGACTTTCTAAATGAATTATGCCATGAATCCCAATCGCGCGTAGAAAAAAGGGACCACTACCCTAATCCTCGGGCGAAGAGATAGGAAAAGGTAGAAGTACATGAAAGAAACATAAAGGATTAATTTGGAGGAATCGAAATTGGTCATCGAAAGGTGTACACAAACGCTACATCAGAAATAATACATTCTAGCTGAACCCGTGGGTTACACACCACGCTTTAATTGCTTTAAGAAAATAATAAATATCATGTTCGAAGTTGTCGGATGTCTAGAAATGTTACTTTATCGGTATTAATCTTCTCTGTCATGTCACGTACTGTATAGTTTTATATATTTGCATTCCTCGATTTTCTTTTTTAGGGGAAGATCTTGTAGATCGGTTCATTTTTTTATATTTCTCTCCTTTTTCATATATAACTACACAGCTTTGCACACTTTCTTTGAATAGTATGCGAAAAATAAGATTTCTACAAAATTGTGGGTGTTTCACTGGTGGTAATATATGTACAACTTTTAGGTAATAAGTTGGAAATCTGTATAAAAAAGTCAATAAATTGCAGGATATATCTGTGTAAAAACTTTTAAGTTGGCAATCTGACATAAAACTATTAGAAATATTTCAGAACATTTTTATAATATGGAATGTTTCTCAGCATTATTTATAATATATACATACTTTTTCATCGTGTAACTTTTGTAGTTTATTGCTTTGTTAAGCCTCCCTGGAAAAATAAATAAATAAAATTATAATATGTTGTTGTTGCTATTATTATCCACGTTTCAGCGCCTAAATTAACACTGTGATAAAATATTCCTCCGTGGATAATTTGCTTTTCATAAAATTAATTAAATTTAAAATTGCTCTTATACATTTTTTGAATAAAACATGGCAATTTCTACAAACAAATAATTTCTTCTTAAACTCTGGGTTTGACATGCAGAAAATTCCAATATAGCGCAGTTTGATCTTTAGTTCCACTACAGTGGGAGATTACTAAAGGTTGAAGCACCAATTCCTAAATTTACTAATAACATAAAAGAAATCAATAACATTTTGCCAAATTATCTGTGTTTCCTCATTTACATACGTACAAACAAAAAAATTATACAAATAATTGAAATAGTTTCACAAAATCACAAAAACAAAAAAATTCACTGAACTTGAGATTGGCCAACCTTTATCCGGCTGAGCTTGTGGTTTTTTAAATTGGTATTGCTGGTCGAAATTAGTTGACAGTCCTGCTGTTGGTAACCTCCAAATGTTGGAACACCTAGCTGCTGCTGTAAATATTTTCCAAAAATTCCTAGGGAACTCCAAATTCACCTTTATACTCTCATCGTTTGTTATTAGGAATAACTTTTTAAACTTGTTCTATAATATCGTTTGATTGATAAAATGTTGGACTTCATAAACATAACCTTTCATCTAAAACTCCAAACAACATAATTTTTGTTTTATTCATAATTAATCTAACTTACTTTAAAGTCACATGGATGTTTATTCCTTAAATTCACTTTAGATATATAATAATGGTCTCAGTTGAGGTTATATACTTTAAATGTAATATCTTTCTCCTGAAATGGTAACAAATTTGACGTTTCAAACTTTGTTGACATTCAAGTACGTCATTCATGGCAATTAACAAAACTTGGTCGTGAAAACAAAAGGCGTCTACTAATGCCACGTACGCAGAAATTCAATTAGAATCTTTCAAATACGTTAAGAGGGAAAAATCACTATTTCAGCCAAAGGAATGGTTTAAAATAATACTGATTCGCAAACAAAAATTAATAACTGGATATATTGGAAAAAACGACACAATTGGCGTAGCTGGATGAGCGTACTTTCGCTGTGAAAACTAAATGGCTACGGCACATAACAAAACTACAGCATTCTTAAAATTTATGTGCTGGTCGTCAAGAAGATATGCTCAATACAAAATGTTTTACACTGGTCGTCAAGGAAACTAACAATAAAAACAGAAAAAATTGAAAGAGCAGCACTTTTAGCTGAAACCAGTAAGGCAACTTCAAATTTTCTATAGCCACCCAGAAAATAGAACACAATTGCAAAACTTAACTAAATATAAAATATACAAACTTTTTTATATTTTAAATTATCTTAAATCTGAATACATTTTCCTGTTCTCTAAGCAATTCCATACCATTACATTTATAAAACTATCTATTATTGTTCAATTGAATTCAATAGATTATTAAATAACATTAAAGTGCGTTCTTAAAAGACTCACGAACAAAACAGCATTACAAAACTTCACACAGGAAAAACCCAAATTCCCACAAAACAAATATTTGTTTACACATGTAAAATGCATATCACAAATGCTCTAAAACGAGTCTGTTTGCAAATAATAAGGACGGCAAAAGCTTTAAAAGCTATTATATTAACAAGTACAACACATTACAAACCTGAGATCGCGAAAATGAAACATCAAACTTACTGCATAATAATAGTTTAAGTATAGACTCTAAGCTTGATTATACAATTATTGGGGATAAGAGCATATAGCAATATATATATAATAGGGTGCGAACAATAAGAAACAAGAAAAATATGATTTCTACAACTTGTGATTGCGATTTCGTCTATTTTGCTTATGAGATATATTTTCAAATTACACAGATATAAATTAGAATGTCAATAAAATTACATCAATTAAGGCAATCACAACAATGCGGAAATACTTGTACAAAATTTGACATAGTCAGGCACCTCCTGGTTACAAATCGCTATTATATTATATTAAAATACTTTTGTCACAGCTGTCCTCATTCTAATTGTTACTGATATTTATTACCCTTTAGTATTTTTATGGGCCTAGCGGCATTTATATGTTTCTTATGACAAATTTCCTAGTTGTTTAAACGATGGGAAAGCTACCCTAAGAAGGAAATCGTTTCCGTTCACTGTATAATTTTAACAGCAAACAAATGAGTTGTGTGGAATGTAAGTTATGTACTTTGTAAGCATGCGTAACTACTAACAAACCACGTAAATCGTTTGGGAGCTGTCGGAGAACATTGGGCAAAGTAACGCGTACGTATTTCTTGTATACAACGTAGATTTTCTGCTGTCTCGTAGTGTTTTCTGTTGCCTATTTTATCTAGAAGTATGAATATACCACATCAATTCTACAATAAACTAGTTGTTATTGACAGTTCATCAAACTTGAATCCTGCATTGACAATTTTAGTGAGGCAAAGTCCGCTTTTGCAAAAAAGAATTGGAAGCTGTTCATACAATAAAGTGGTTTTTGACAAATATTTACTACTTTCAGTAATAGTAGACTGACTTATTAAACATTAATGGATATAGAAAAAAACTTAATTGCAGCGTAAATACATACATCTCCATTAAAATATAGATAATTGACTATTATTGTTCAAATTTAGTAAGCTCTGAGGATGTTCTAACTCTATAGAAAAGTAGTTTTCAACGATATCGTTTGATATGTCGGTTAAAAGCGCTACAGCTCGGGACACATTTGTCATGCAGCCTGTACATTTACGATATAGCAAAATCCGAATGCAAGTTCTCATCAATTTCCAATCTTGGCTATATAATTTAAATAACAGTAAGTAGAAAGGTCTGATATTAATTTAGCTACGGTGACAATAGAAAACCCTTATTTTAGCTAAACTTAAGGCACTTTAGTAGCTCATTAAGATATAAAATTTACTGATAAAGCGAATTTTTCCGTATCTTAACTCTTGTAAGACTAACAAACCGACGTTAAAACACTCAGATAATGAGAACTGCAAACAAAGCCAAACCGGAGGGGTTTCTCATTAAACAATGCAGTTAATGCTGTGTTAAATAGGTCATCTTGATGTGTTCATCCTGAACAGCATTAAACAAGACGATTACATGACATAATTTCCATTAATGCTATCATGATTGATGTTTTCAATGCATCAACGATTTTTACTCTGAAATAGTAAACTAATTCCTTGAAGCATCTGAAGGTTGACAATAAACAAATGCAAAAATATGTCATTATTATACTTACTTTCAAATTAAAGTAGGTAGTAGTTAAGACCACCTGTTTTACTTCTTCACAACCATTAACTACTACGTCCAAGAGCGCTCTCCTTCGCTTTAATTATTATTACAGTAATCGACGGAGAGGCTGATTTGAGTTTTGCATGTGGTAGCTTAAATAGACTTCAATGCAGAAATGTCTGGAATTTTGACCTCAAAAAATTCTGCTTTGGGTCTTGCTCGCTTCAAGGTCCGTACGGTGCATTATGGTCTGAATTATTAATAGATCTATGATTACAACAATAAAGCGCCGTAAGATATGACTGGTGAGGGTGGGTGTGGTGCTTTAACCTTTGGTAATTGTATAAGTAAAGGTTAGACAGGTATCATATACCGTTTGTGCGCCTTGTAACAATAATAGAACTTTCTCGTACGAAGTTATTTATTTACCGACCTCTAAGTGCTCGAGGTTTTGCTCTAATTCTTCTCGTCTCGTGTAATAAACCGGATAAGGAATTCCAGCTCCTTTAAGGTACATACTTTGTTTAAATTCAGGATAACAGTAACATGCAATAGCATACATTTCGATTTCTAGAAAAGAAACTCCGTTTCTGTTCTCTCAATCAAACTATATAGGCACCAACAAACTTCAGGATGTAATTCCCTAGATTATTTTAGGAAAAAAAGTTCGAAACACTTCTTTACAGCCATCTGAAGTTGCACCTATCCGTCTTGGTTTAATAAGTGCGCCCATATTTGCTTCTACGGAATGCAACAAAAAATTTCAACCCTTGTTTTAGACGACTACAAACCGAGGAAAGTATTTTACGAAGGATTCCTACCGTTGCAGTTTAACTCACTTGTGTAAATCGCATAAAAATTCTAAAGCTAAATAATAAATAGCAAATCTCGTCCGCCCAGTTTGTTCCTATAATTTAATTTTGGTAAACTGTATCAACTTAAATTGGAAGTTTTATATAGAATTTTTTAATTTCGGAACCATAAATATGACAGTTATTGTTGCAATTTTTTCTAAAAAATCAACACTTAAGTAGAATATTAGCGTTGTGAATACCGAAGACAAGATATACGAGAAAAGCAAATATAGGGTCTAAGGACCCTTATACCAAATATATTTACACAAAACGTTTGCAAGTTTTACTAGATATATAGAGAGTTAAAAATTCTGTTAGGACTAATTATTACGACAAGGTTTTTCAAGTTAATCTATGGTTTGTTGTAAATAAAAATATTGATAACGTAATATAAATATATTGTCGAAGTTATCAAAAAAGTGTGATTTCAGAGAGGTGTACCTCCGTAAAAAACGGTCCATTTTCATATGAATTTTTTTCTTACAACTATCTAAGGAATCACCTCTCCAACACCCTAATCTAGGATAGATTGCGGCTGTTAGAGTTTAACTCATCTGTAATAAACAGCAAATCTCGCCCGCCCAGTTTGTGTCTACATTAACTATAACCATAACTAAGAAGTTCTCTTTTATTAAAGTTGTTAAACTGTCACTTTATTAGTATACATTGAAACTTTTATAATGAATTACAGAACTACAAAAATATCAGTTATTATTGCAATATTTAAGGCCTCTTGATTCAGATGTGTTCACAGCAAACATTTGCGAATTTTAGTAGATGTTTGGAGAATTAAACGGTTGTAATATTTTATTCTATAACAGTGCTGATTACAATAAGCTGTATCCAATTAATCAATGGTTTGTTGTAAGTATAGCAAATATTGTTACGTTAATGTAAATATTGTCGATGTTATCAAAAACAGTGAGGCTTTAGAGAACTGTAACTCCGTAACGCAGCGTTCCATTTCCATATGAACGTTTTTTCATACAACGACAAAGAATCGCCTCTCCAACGTCCTGTAGTACACTGATTTTTGAAAAATTTCCGTCCTTGTTTTATACCACAAAAAACGGAAGAAGGTATTTTTTATAAGATGTCTGTCCAAATTATTTACTTATGTAAGCATATATGATTCTGGTATTTTCGGTTTAATGGGCTTTTATATGCCCAACACAGGCCTAAATAATTACAATATTATTTCAATAAATAAGGAACATACAGGGAAAGGCGAATATAATGAAAATGAAGGTACTAGAATTTCCTACAAATTGTCAGAAGTGGAATTCTTGTTATTCTTCAGCTTTGAATGAGGACTCTGTGAGATGCAACTTTCGACGCATTCTATATTAGTTCTAATCTACGAAAGATAGCAGCTGATAGAGTTTAACTCATCTGTTTACATTCAATTCTGAAGCTAAATAATAAACAGCAAATCTCGCCCGCCCAGTTTGTGTCTATATTAACTATAACCATAACAAATAAGTTCCCTTTTATTAAATTTGTTAACCTATCGCTTTACTAATATACATTAAAAATTTTATAAAGAAGTTTTGAATTGCAGAACTACAAAAATGTCAGTTATTATTGTAATTTTTCTAAGTTTCTAAGTACTGGAAACAAGCTATTTATATTTTCCTTCTTCTTGAACAAATTATAACTTCCAATGACTGTTTGTAAGATAAATATATATTATATATATTTGTGTCATATTTGTGTCTATATTAATTAAATATAACCATAACTAATGAGATTCAATAAGTTTGTTAAACTATAACTTTAACGACATAAACTTTTATTAGTAAATTTTTAATTGCAGAAGTTGAAATATGTCCATAATTGCTGTAAAAATTACTGTAAAGCATAAGTTTAGTTTCTAAGATCTCATTATTTAAATATATTTATAGAAAACATTTGCAATTTTCAGTGAATGTGAGGCGGTCGTGGGCTAGATGTCGTCACGTTGGGCTTTTACACTGAAAGTCCGGGGTTCAATTCCCAGTACCTGAACATTGAATTTTTAACGACGGTTCTCCCTGGCAAGGCAATGGCAAACTAGCGAGATATTCTGCCTAGTAAATTTTCTCTGGAATAGAAGTGTTTAACTTCCCGTGGTTCGGAGCCCTCGTTAAGCAGTAGGGTCTCTATGTCTGTACTACTTTAAACACACAACAGAGGCTAGGAAAGGAAAAAGGTGTTACAGATAAAGCACCCGAAGAAGAAATAGATGTATGGGGATTTGAAGGGTTACAGTATTTTATTTCGTTAAGATAGGAATCAAGCGTTTGTTGATGGTTTCTACTGATTTAAATTGTTCCCGTATTCGGGATTACACAAGATGTCCCAGAAACCGGTAACACTAGTAAACTAGAAGTCCCCATCCTTTGGAAGAAAACTGTATTTGAAGCTAACTCCTATCAACCCAATTACTGAGCACACGTTAGGTACGTAATTTCTGGGACATAAAGACTATTCTATAAATTTCCTAAAGTCTTTCCTATCTGGAAAATATCGGCATTTGAATTGCTTGACAAACCTGGAAGGATTCTTTACAAGACTTGTAAAGAATCCTTCCAGGTTTGTTATCACTTAGTGATAAACTTTCATTCAATAATTACAGCGAATGTATTAAATTATGCAAGTTTAAATAAGCCAAAACACAAATTTCCTCAGCCAATCAATACGATAGATAACTGTTTTGTACATTATCGAGATAAAAATTAAAACATTAGTATTCTACTGTAGACGTATTGGAAAACACAAAAATAGTTTGTGTGCGTCAATGTTTTGGTACGTTTTTATGCACCTTAAAACGAGGCAGGAAACAGTGAATGTGTCGCATATTTATTCAAGCCTACGTAATGACTAATGTATAATTTAAACTTAATTGGGCGCTTATTACTTTCGAAAACATCAGAAATGACACAAATTTGCTTCTTTAAAGACTTTAATAACCAGTAAATAGTGTTTAACGTTTTACATTACCACGAAAACAGTCTTAAAAAAATTTACGATACCAAATAACGATTAAAAAGCTAAAGATTTTGGAGTGTGACAGATAAAAATAAAACTGTCAGATTTCCTATCGAATACCACACTTCCCCATTATTAGTATTTTGACATCAATTATTGGAAAACAATTTAGAGTATGTGACGCCACCAGAAATAAATTTGTGTTTAGTTTTCAGAAACTGGCCGAGTTTTGGCGTTTGCTGTAAATGTAAACCACACCGTTGTAACTATAACATTAAGTTTGCGAGCTGCAATTCGTGATTAAATTAAATTAATACTTTATTTGAAATAATGGTGCGTAAAACTGCTATGTATAAAGTTTCCTTTTAAACCACGCCGTTGTAGCTATTACATTACATATACGAGCTCTACTTTGTAATTAGATTAGTTACGGCGCTTAGAACTTATACGTGTGCGGTTTTTTTTTAGAATTAGAGGGATATACGATGCTGCTTTCTGTTTCATTAAAAATATTGATCTAAATCCATTAATGGGTTGTAATCTTCAGTTTGAACAATACAGGGTTAAACTAAGCGCCATCTTCAGTACTCCTCCGACAACCACGCTAAAATGTTTAGTAGAAAATGAAAGTAACGCTATTTAGTTAAATTTTCATGGAACATGTGTCGTACAGTAATGTGGTTACTATGCCACGCCAAACATACAGAAAATTACTATTTGACAATGAAAATAAATTGATTCTGAAAGTAATTATAAAATTACAATCTTCACTGAGTCATTTCATACAGTTCGTGCACCAAAGTAACGTAATAAGGATGAAATACATTTGTTTTCAGAATTGTTTTAACAGAAATTCTATTAATACTCACTTTTGTACTTAGGTATCTTTGACTTACATGGTGATTTTCCATCCTGTCTCTTAGCCTGCTAATTAATTGTCCATATTCGTAATTGAGTTGGGCCACCATCTTGTAAAACTAATAAATTTACCTTCGTTCCTTAACCAAATTTCAAGGCCTCTAAATATTTTTTCAGGCGGTAGGCTTCCAGTTGCATAGCGCCTGATATGGAAATAGGCAACATTATTTATTTAATTAAATTCAAGAGAAAGTGCTTTTGGTGATCATGATGTGCAACGGTTTGAGTGTAAGCGAGTGAGTAGGTACATTTAAATTGTCGAACAATATCTGCTCAATTACTAGCAAACTATTTCCTATTTTCTAAAAGTCATAAACAATACCCAACATCTACTCGCATCTGAAATATGCCAATGTGATGTTTGTGTATGGTTTCTGTACCGGAAATGCTAGAACTCGGTTGAAGAATATCGTCAACGGTTTCCTCATCGTATTTTTCAAAATCACAAATTGTGTAACAGTGGTGCACTTCCTAGTGCGCACATAACATGTCTGCGGAAAAGATGTACATGAAGTAGAAAACACTCTTGATTTAGTAGAACAGGGCCCTACGACTACCTCACAAAGAATTGCCGTTTAACTTGAAGTTGTCAGACAAGAGCGCACACTGTACGAACATGGCTTACATCCATATCACATACAGCGTGTACAGAACCTACAACCAGAAGTCCATACTAGACGCATACAATTATGTCAATGGATAAATGCTAATCCCAACTTGGTATAATTTTTATGGATGAATTTTAGTTAACATATGGTGTGGTATCATACAATTTGCTCAATACATAGCATTTTTGAGAAAGAATTTGCAAGGACTATTAGAAGATCTTCTCCTAAACATACGAAATGCTATGTACTATCAACAAGATGGGGCTCCTGCACGTTTTTCTAATCAGATCACGCAGTATTGAACTGGAAGTTTTCTAGGACGACGGACTGGTCGTGGTGGTCCGATTAGTTGGCCGTCAAAGTATCCAGACCTTACACAATTACAGTTTTGTTCGTGGAGCTCGCTAAAAAGGCGAGATGTACAGAGCAACTTTGGACAATCGAGATACTCTATATAATATAATTCGTCATATTTTATAGGCTGCTGCTTACATAAGGAAACATCGGGAGAGCAACAACCGCCGTTGAACTAGAAAATGTCAGGAGATCTACGGAGATACCTGTACAAATTAATGGAAATTTAAAATTTGATGTCGCTATAATTCAAACACAAACAACAACTTAGTTGGTTCATCCTGTACAGCCGTAGCTTCTTCCGATTAGAGAAAAGTTACAACAGTTACCAAAATATCACTACCTTCTACTTCCTTATGAAAAGTGAAACGCAGTTGACCATGACACTACACGCATTTACATATAAACATATCCAAACGTTCAAGTTCAAAACCTGCTAATGTAGACGACGTTTTCGCCTCCGGCTTATAAATAAAAATCTAGATAGAATATTGTAACTGGCCATTTTTAATTAATAATTGACTTCGAATTGAAATTCTAAGCATTAAATTGAAGCCTTTGGAAATTAAGTTACACTTATTAATTTTTTAAAATTACTTTTTTAATTGAATTCTAGTAAATTAAAACTTAATTTGTGCAGTCTAGAAAAAAATCAAATTAATTGAATTCAAATCAGGGTAGCGCTTGACATGGTTAATTTAATTTAATTTGTAGGCTCCGAATAAAAACTTATACACCTATTTAATTCAGAAATATGTTGTAATACAAAACACAATAAAATTGCGATTGTGTTTTATATATACATATATATATATATATATATACATAAAAATTGTCATTGAGGCACCCAAACCGCATACTCATTGCTATTGTGGCACCCAAAAATACCAAGAGGCACCCGACTTTGGGTGCCACAGTGTTTCGTGTGTATAAATTCGTCCTACGCTTCAAAAAGGTCAGTAACCTCGTTTAACAAAAAATAGGTCGGGAGCCATATTGACACCCATTATTCTGGGATATACAGTTTAGTTCGTTGATTTTATCATAGAGGTCGCTTTGTTATATACACGTATATAAAATTATGTAAATGTTGTAAATGTGGCACCTTGCCATGGGTTGTATTTCCGGCACCCATGATTTGGCAACACCGCTATAGTATATTACGCTCCAAGATCGGTAAGTCGCTTATAGCAGATCGAGAAACAGTTGGAAATACGAGACCCTTTGGGCTTCGATTTTCTAATTCTGAAATCTGTTGTAAACATTTAACGATCGAGCGTCATATAAAATTTTTTGCGTTTTTTATTTTTATTTAAAAATACAAAATGTATTATAAGTATTTTTTATACAGGGTG
Organism: Limonius californicus; assembly: GCA_014611495.1. Taxonomy (NCBI): domain Eukaryota; kingdom Metazoa; phylum Arthropoda; class Insecta; order Coleoptera; family Elateridae; genus Limonius; species Limonius californicus. The sequence continues at coordinate 28,918 of JABXWE010001762.1, forward strand.
GGGCAATAGTGCGTGGGAGTTCGATAGCTCGTATACCGTAACAGATAAAAAAAACTTTCTAATGCAGATGTAAACTGTGGGTCAATGCGCATACATAAAAATTATTTTCAAATATGCAGGTTGTTACAAAAAGTGTGGCACGCTTAAGGTAATTTTTTAAATGGAATGCCCTGAATATTTTTGCATATTTAACACTTCTCTTGGGATGTTTATTCATATCTAAAATATTAGCGCCATCTAATGTCTAGTGTAGACGTAATAAATTGTTTTCAAAAATTTAATTTTTACATTACTCCACTTAACATTTCACCACTTCCGCGGCCGCAGCTTTGAAGACGAAATTAAGTAAAGACCTTATTGGAGGAGGTTGTAGGGTGCTCTTATCTAAATATCGTAGAGCCACCATGTACAAGGTGTTCAAAATTAATTTTCACATTTTGAGAACTTTAAAGTTATTTTTCTCAACTTTTGCAAGTGAAACACCCTGTATATTGTTAACGATGTTGTGTAGAATTAAATACAAACATTTTTTGTATGTATATCCTTATGGCTATTTGTAAGCACTTTTGATTTATTGAACAAATAGTACAAAATTCAACAATATTTATTAAAAATTAAGGTTTTTCAAATAAAACAAAACACCATGTTTATGTTGCCCATAAACACATTTTTTCATTGGGTGCATTTTTACGTTTGTGTCTAGATCTCGCGCAGCACATTAGTGAATTTATTTGGTTGCAAATTATTTTGGTTGTTTGTATTCGACAAAACAATAAAGCATCTGTTCGCTAGCAATCGTTTTGCACAAACGTATCAACTTTCATTTTTGACATTGATTTGACACTTAATCAGCAAGTAGTTTATAAAGTGTGGGTTATGGAACCGGGAAACAAGTAAAAATAGCTTAGTTTTTTATTGTTTTATTGTTTACAATGCGACTTATTAGATAACTAATATTTAGAATTTTTGTGAGCTGAAAATAATGACCTGAAAGAGGTATACTCCAGTGAGCCTTAATCTAGGTATTATATGTTATAGAGTAAATAATTTTAAATTAAACATAATATTCCTTATCCTAAGCTGCATGCAGTTCTAAAAGTCTAAGTTTTTATTGATTATTCAGGGTGATTCACGACGAATAGTAAATATTTTAGGGGGTGTTGGTATGGACTATTTTGAGTAAAAACGTTCATATAAACATATGTCCAATTCTCAATAATTGCGGATGGTATCTGTTTTGATGTTATCATTAAACAAATTGAGGAAAGCTAATCACTTATTTATTGCATTTATTACAACAAAATAAAACAAAACAATAACAGTTTAAAGCAAATGCTCAAAAATACCAACATCGACTTTAATACACCTTCTAACTCTGTCGGCATAAGTGTGTGTAGTTCTTCTGAGTTTGTTCGTTTATGAGAACAGCACTATTCATAATGCGAGCGACCAATTCGTCTCTTGTGTTTACTCTTTCTTTGTATATTTCGCTTTTCATCAAACCCCATAAACAAAAATCTAAAGGGGTAAGATCTGGAGACCTAGGTAGCCAATGAACACGACAAGCGATGTTGATAATTTGTTTCAACAGTGGCATGAGGATTTTCTTGTGATCACCGATGTGAAATTTGCTTCATCAGTGAACAATGTTGATGAAATTACTCCGCGATTAGCAATTACCCACCTAAAAAATTTCAAGCGTCGCGTAGAAATTCTTCTTGTACTTGTTGAAGGACTATGTTCTACTAACTGAAGAATGCCTTCTGTTTCTTTCAAATTCTGTACATTTGCACGTCCATAAGCTATACAACTGCTAGGAACTGTACCAGTCAAACACAGTTTGTTGAAAACACACTGCACTCCCAGCAATTTGGTATTCTGCGGTTGGGAAAACGTCTAACGTATTCTCTTCTAGCGAAAAGAACATTTCCACCACAAAATCCGTAAACAAATACCATATCGGCATACTTGGAATGCGTAAAGACGTGCGGCATTGTAAAAAACACTTGCGAACAATGTCTATGATAATAAACAGCTTCAAATGTCACACACTCACATGTTTTTTAAGGTGCTGAATGCTTGTCGTCTATTTCTGTACCCGCCAATTTCAAACAGCTACATATCCGTAATTATTGAGAATTGGACATATGTTTATATGAACTTTTTTACTCAAAATAGGTACAATATCGGGCCTAGCACACTACCCTGTGGTACTCTTGATGTTATGGGTTGTATTGCTGTTATCTCAGACTCATGCCTCAACCTAAAGTATCTCTCACTTACGTATGATTTGAGGATAGCATAGATTTCATGTGGAAGGTTTTCTTTGAGTTTCTACAGCAGCCCCAGATGCCAGACCTTGTCGAATGCCTGGCTGGCATCCAAGAATACTGCTGCACCATAGGTTTTATCCTCAAAGCTTTTATTGATGGTATTAACGACCCTATGCTGTAGAATGCAAGAATCTAAAACCAAATTGGTGGTCCAGTATCAGATTCGTTTCTGCAACTATTTTATTTAATCTTTTGACAAGAAGTTTTTCAGCTATTTTAGACATAATGGGTAGTAGGCTCATGGGTCGATTAGAGGGAGGTTCGGTTGGTGGTTTACCCGGATTTTGGGTTAACATAACTTCTGCTGCCTTGAGTGAGCATGACTACTCCTTTACGGGGGAGTTCTTTGATTACTTGGCCTGTAATCAGATCGTAGCCGGGCGCTTTCTTTGCATTTAAGTCTTTCGTGATTATGTCTTTTACTTCATTTAGTGTTAGCAAGCGTATAGGTTCGGTTGATTGTCCTGGTTTTTCTAGGACATTTGAATTTCATTTTCTTCATCTTCTTAAGCGCCTGGAAGTGGTTTAAAAACATTTTCTAAGTAATTAGCAAACGTGTTAGCCTTTTCTTTATCAGTTTTGGCCTATCCACCAGTTGGTTTTCTTATGGGTGGTATGTGTACTCTCGGTTATTTCAATTTCCATGTTGCTTTCCAGTGTTCGATGTCAGCTGATGGTGTTAGACTTTCAAGGTATTCCTGGAATGAGTTGTTCTCGAGTTCTGTTAGGAATTCTTTCAGTTATCTGACTGCTCGATTATAGATAGTTTTATCCTGTGGATGTCTTGACGTTTGCCAGATTTTCCGAAGTCTTAATTTTTCTACTATTTTCCCCGAATGTTTATTGGATAGCCGGTTGTTTTTTGCTTTTGTAATTTTGGAGCTGAAGTTGCCTCCCAGGCAGCTTCTTGTATAAGTTCAGTGAATTTTTGTACTTCGGTTTCCAGTTCTTCCGTCGTTTTGAATGAAAGCCTTAGATTAATCTGCATTTATTAGTTCTTTGTAAAGTGACCAATTTTTTTTGATATTACAGTTTTGCTGCCTGTTCCTTTTCCTTTGTTTCAGAGTAAACGGTTACTATCAGTGGTCCATGCCAATCTTATATAACTACGCTTGCTGCCTGGAGATATGTTTCTTCAACTTTATCAAGGGTGTATGGTGCTTAATACCATGTCGTATTATAACTGCTTCACCGGTTCTGGCCCTTCGCTCTGCGTCGGGGTGGGCTGTGTTGTATGTTACGTAATGCAGTATTTTGAAGCTGGTGTTAGTTGTTAGGTGGGATTCCGATATAAGTAAAATATCGATTTTATGTAGGGCTAGAAATAATTCTATTTCATATTTGTGATTTGTGACACCGTTTACGTTCGATAATGATATTTTGTATAATTGAGCCATTATTGTTTGGATTTGCATGGGTCATCTCTTCGCCGAGCTGTCTGATTTGTAGTTTCAATTCCAATATGGCTTGTTGTTGTTTTTCTATTTGCTGCTGTAACTATATATTTTGTTATTGTAGGTAAGCATTCCGTTGTTGCAGGAGGGTTATAATGTTATATTCTAGTTGCTGTTGATGTAATTGTGGATATCGATTTTGTTAAGGTTGTTTTGCTACTGCTTGAATTTGGGTATTATACAGCGGCCCTGGTTTGGTATAGTTTAGTAGTGGAAACAAAATACACTGTGACGGGCGCGATAACTTGGGGATTCACCGGGCACCCCGAAGCCGGCACGGATTTTACAATTCTCACAATTGAAGGCTCTACAAAATTGAAGAACGTAAAACTATTCAAATTACTTTAAAACTAGGAACTGCCTTTTAATAGTTTATTTTTTGAATTTGCAAAGTAGAAATTACAGTTTCATAAAAGGATTTCCTCTCCTTTTCAATTCGCAATGCATTCTTATGAGAAATGTCCACCATTCAATTTAAAGTTAATCATATTTAAATGCAATGTTCTTTCAGTTAATCGATTTTATTGTTATATTTATGTACACTTTCAAAATTTCGATGTTTTAAACTAAAATATTACGAGTTTGTACTGTCGTTTAAGAAAAGTCATCCATAACTCCGACATAATTTGCTGATTTTTTAATTAATTATATGGGTTCAGTTAAGCTACAAAGGCGGTCGTTGGCTAGAGGTTAGCACGTTAGACTTCTATGCTGAAGGTGCTGGGTTCAATTCCCAGTATCGGAACATCGGATCTTTAACGGCCGTTCTCCCTCGCAAGGCAAATGCAAATCAGCCTAGTAAATCTTCCTTCCAGTAGAAGTATTTACACTTTGCGTGGTTTCAGAGCCTACGTTATGCTGTAGGTCCTCTATGTCTGTGGCACTCCAAAAACGAACAACCCAGGCATACGAAAGAAGATCGCTACGTCTCGCACGAAATAAAGCACGCTAAGAAGAAGCTACAAAAAAGTAATATCAAGATTTACAATCTACAACATTTGCCAAAATTAACGTTGTCGAACGTTCAAGTGACAGATTATATCATATATCATGATGTGACTTGAGGCAAGAAGGTCAACTTGATCTTGAATCCGGTCTCGTATTATGAAATTCTTTCAGAGAAACGGCCAGTATATTTAAAAAGTGCTATTCATAAATTCTCATAGTTAGCTACGTATAAAGCCAACAAGTTGGAATATTTAAATGCAAACTGTCGACTGCTTCCATAAGAAAGCATTATAAATATTTTCGGGGACACCAATTTGATACAACACTTGCGCATATATATATATAGGTATATATATATCTCCCTCAACAGGAATCGTTCGTTCACGGATGTATTACAATCGGTAATAATACGCACGCTAAGTAAAAGAGAAATCATTGCATAATGGCACCCTCACATTGGCAACTACGCTGGGTGCCTGTTTTACCGTCATTAACGTTATTTTTATACAGTTTGGTGCCACTTTGTAGCATTATGTAATGGTGCCAGAATATCATCTTGTATAATTAAAATAGATACACAGGGTGCCATGTGGTCATTAGGTATAGCGGGTGCCACATGATACAAAACTTATGTATATATATATATATATATATATATTTATACAGGGTGGATGCAGTAAAGTAATCGGACATATCTCACTTTAGAATGATTTTTTCCGTAACAACGCATATTTTTCTTATTTGGGTGTGAAGAACTCGCTCCCAGAGCAACTATGTCATGACCACCCTGTGTATATATATATATATATATATATATACATGGCATCCACCATTACGAAGCCCAAAACACTATACTACACGGGTAATACCAAGCCCAGATGTCAGTTACGAAGCCCGAGTTCGGGCTTCCTAAAAACTCCATGTATATCGGCAGCATTTAGTGTTACATGATCTAGTAACGCGAAATTTTAATTGTTGGGGGGGCTTCGTATTGTCCCTATTTATCGCAAAACATACACGTTTAGTTCATGAAACTTTATGCAGAGGGCGCAGTAGTGCTGCAGTATATATACGTATATAGACATTATGTGGCTGATGCAGTATCGGAAGCCTCCCACAAAATGTTTGAATTTTGCATATAAAACGAGTCCCAAAAATTTGGCAACATTGCTAATAATGGTATAAGCCATCAAATACTCTACTGAGTAGTAGTATGAAACTATTAACGTAATCTTGAAATGGAAAAAATGTGTGTGTCAATAATTTTTCAGTGAAATGAAATGTAATAGTTGTACCCTTACATTAATAACACGCTCTGTAACATTTTCAATGCCCAATTGATGAATAAATTAAAAAACAATATTCTAAAGTTAAAATATTGAAGAAAAAATTCCGGAAATAAAATGTAATGCAATCAAAAATGTGTAACCATGTATAACGAAAAAACAAAAATTCTAAATGTTGGATTTTTGATTTGACCTATACAACATAAAATGTGCAAACGAAATCTTATACAGTGGTAGCTGATTGCAGTGCCGCTAGTGGAAAAGATCTTTTATCTGACTACAGTATGCACGAAACATCTTAATTCAATCATTTACAAATAAGTATTATAAATATTACTGAATTAGGTACAATAATAAAATTAGTTAAGCATAAATCATTAAGCAGTAACCTAGCAGTTTTTTGCACGCAAAACTCGAATAACATAAACAAAATTAGAATTATCAGTTGAGATAATCATGTATGCAAAGTAGTAAAATTTTAACTTTCATTAAAAAATTAATCGACACAAACGAAATTACTAGAAAAATAAAATAAACTTCTTAGGTTAGAACAAATATCCAGCTTTTCTTGAAAACAAAGAATTCTCACATATTCTCGTATTTTATTTGCTATTACAGTAGATATTCGTTGTCTTTTATACTTATTTAGGAGATTTTCTCCGTAGAAACAAATTAATGGATCATTTTTTTGCTGTGAAACTGATGTTATCTGCTCTCTATGTTTGAATTTTATTCTTTAAGGCTTTCGCGGTTTCTCGAACTGTCAATATTACAATTTAGTTTCGGCGTAGACCGCATCGTCATTTGGGAACTACACCCAGCATTATCAGGGAAGGCCATACCTGTAGCTTGTCTGCCTTTACAAGCATTTGCTCTGGAAGTTTGAGCAATATTTGTTCGTAGACCGTGCCTATCTAAACAGGGCCGTGTGCTTAGATTATTCAAACCTCGGGGCGGACAAGGATTTGATCTTAATGTATTTTGTTTGCCAGGACAATAATACTTAATCGGCTTATGCCTGTTAGCTGTTTGTCAACCCAGACAAACTAATGTTTCACAAGACATCGCAGCTTGCATCTTCAGAGTGAATAGAACACTGAACTTAAATCCGGGAAGCGGAGGTATTTAAATCTCTTTGAGCCAGTCGGGCAGAACGACGGAGTTCTGGTTGGCTGTCATCGTTGAGCAAACACGGATCCAGTGGAGCGTGATCGTGTGATCGATGATGCTTAGGAGTCCTTAGAGCATAAACTACTGGAGTCCAAGCTTTACTGAGTCTAAAACCACCCTCCCTGTTTATGTCGTTAGGTTGTTTCTCAGTTTCAATTGCTTTACGTATGATACGAGGGAAGCAATGAGGTACTCTGGCGAGTACCCGAACATTGTCAAAGTCCATCGTATGCCCAGTTAAACCAATATGTTCAGCCACCGCAGATTTTGTGATGCTTTTGTGCTTGCAATCACCTTTCTGCTCTCGCAATCTGAACTCAATTGAACGACCAGTTTGTCCGATATAGTTTGAGCCACAAGAGCAAGGGATATTGTAGATCTCGGCTGATTTTAAATTTGATATATGATCCTTTGCGGATCTGAAACTGTTTCCCAAAGTTTCATTAGTCCTAAAGACTGTCTTTATGCTGTACCTTCTAAAAACATGCCCAATCTTATCAGTAGTGCCTTTACTGTAAGGTAGAAAAGCTAAGCCTTCCCTAGGTGCCAGTTCCTCCTTAGCTTTGGGCTGTTCCGCATTGCGGATTGCTCTCTGAATTTTGTGGCTGTATAACCATTTTGTTGACACGGCATCAAGAGAAAAGTTTTCTTTTGTTGTAGGTGGTGTTCTGCATCTGAGATTCGGACTACTCTGGTTGTTACTGTTTTTAGTTTCTAGCACAGTTGCTTTCTGCATCGGGTGATGATGCGAATTTGCATTTAAAAACCTGTATGTATGTGTTTTCTTCCTGTAAACTGCGTGCCCAAGCTACCATCTGGTTTACATGTAACATGTACGTCTAAGAATGGAATACCTACTGCCATTTTCCTCTACTTCCATTGTGAATTGGATTTTATTAAGAATTGCGTTTAGGTGTACTAGAAATTGTTCTCGTGTTTGGCGTCCGTGAGACCAAATGACGAACGTATCGTCTGCATATCTGAACCAGGATTTAGGTTTAAGATCAGCTGCTGCCAAAGCTTTGGTTTCAAAGTCTTCCTTGTGTATGTTTGCAATAACAAGTGATAGCGGTGAACCCATAGCCGCTCCTTCAACCTATTCATACAAGTTGCCATTCCAACTAAAAAGGTGTTTTTCAAACATATTTCGACTAATTGCTTTACATCTGTAGGTAGTTTATCTCTTAGGATCTCTAACACACCATCTACCGGTACTTTTGTGAAAAGGCACACAACGTCGAAACTGACTAAAATATCTCCTTCACACAGCCGTAAACTATTGATCTTGTTGACAAAGTCACAGGAATCCCTTATGCACGATTCTGTGTTACTTCTAAGTGGTATTTTGGATAAATCATAAATACGCGGGGTGATAGAGTCTATGGGTATGATGAGCTGTTTTTCCATAGCGTCAATAGCATCAGAGCAGTTGATAGCAGCTGTGACTTTTGAGATGAGAGAGTTAAGCGGATTGCGATTAAGCCTTCTGTAAGTGCAATCGGACACCAGTGCTTCCATTTTTAAATTATAATCTGAGGTGTTCATCACAACAGTAGCATTGCCTTTATCTACTTCAAGTATGAGGACATCTTTGTTCTCTCTTAGTAATTTCAGTGCGTCTTTCCCATTTTTACTGACACTAGAGCTTCGCTCTTCTTATTATGCTTGATACATCGTTTTATGATTTAAGAAATTACTGTAGGTAGTCTGTGAATTGCTGCTTCTACGCCAGATACTATGTCTTCCACAGGAATGCGCTTGGGTGCTACGGCATAGACTGCTTTTTTTAAAGCCAATTTCACCAAAGCTCAGCACGCTTCAATTTATTCGACGGATTCTACTGCACTAAACACTATACTATAAGTATGTACATCTAAACCGACGTAACATTCAAAGTAACATTCAAGAAATGCGCTCGATATTGCTTACTGGATTCCAAGAAGGAATAACAAATAACGCGTCCGATACCAAATGCGATGTGATAATATAATAGTGGCAACACGGTCGGGACTCTTTTAATCCGACAAACATAAATATTATACACAGTTGGGCTTCCCAGAAAATGTAGAGTCTTGTGGGACTCGTTAAGCTGTATAATATATTAAAAAATGCATATCTTAGTCATTGGAAAAACTTACCCCTCCCACCGTGCCTAGAAGTGTTTAGACTTTCTTAGTACATGTGTCTAATTTACGAAGTCATAACATCAGTATAAATGCCGGGCTTCCGGTGGCCCTCAGGATGTACTGGGCTTGATATTAACCGTAGGCTACGTATATATATATATATATATATATGTTGGTTTTGAGGATTCCGCGGGTGTTGTATGCTGTGGTTGGTTTCCAGGAATTCTTCGGCGTAGCAACTTCTTGGTCCTGGGACGGACCGGGCTGGTTGTCTTGACGACGTTTCGGCAAGATCACATTTGCCATCTTCAGGTCTTGTCGGATAACTTTCTGCTGATGCTTCTTGTAATACGACAGTCGTATTACAACACACCCCTCGATCGTCCCATTCCCCTTCTCGCAGGTTTCTCTCCGACATTGCTTTGGCTTTTCCACGCTTCCAGGTATTTGGAGGACGCCCTGTTTTTTTTTCTTTCGTATGGAATCCATTTCATTATTATTGTTGGTAACATTTCTTCCCCGATCCTCTGGACGGGGCCATACCATACACGCTGTCTTGGTATTATTTTATCCATAATGGTGTTTTGCTGCTGCATTTATTTGTCATACTTTTCATCCATAGGTGGAAATACTTTTAAAAATTGTGTATCTTTTATTCGCTTGGATATGTTTCTGCTCCATAGAACAGAATTTTACATTCCTGTAACTTTTTCCCCTTCGTTATTCGATCTTGTATCAGTGCATTATGCCTTCCGCTTTTGTTCACTAGAACCCCCAAATAATTAGGTATATTCTTCCGTTGATTCTATTCGTTGATTATTTTCCATGGTTATATCTTCGTTGCTTCCTCCTATCGATAAGTATTTGGTTTTAATTAAATTTATATCTAAGCTTCATTTTTGATAAACTTCTAATAGATTCCGGAGCATATAGCTCATATCATTCGTATCCTGAGCTATTATGACCTGATCGTCGGCATAATGCGAAGTGTAGACTACCGTATCCTCCATTGGCAAGCGCATTCCCACACATTTCTTTTTCCGGTGTTTCAAAGTTGCATCTATATAAATCCTAAAAAGGCTGGGTGATATGCAACACCCCTGTCTTAATCCTTTATTAACTTTAAACCGTTTAGATAACTTATTTCCGATTTTAATCTTTGATTCGGCGTTATTATACAATTTTTGTAAGGCTTTTATACTAGTACTATTTATGTTAGTTTATTCTAAAACTTCCCATATTTTTTAATCGGAACACTATCATATGGTTTGTATTCTTTATCTATAAGACTTGTTTAAATTTGAAGTAAAATATACAAGTTACCGACATTGTAAATCTTACTTTGCGTACGCGTGGATATAGATATCCGTTTAAACATCAGAACTCGACATCACTTTCGATTAAAAAGGAAGTAAAGCTGTTCACTGGATTAATTGTTAATTTTGTATTATATAATTACACATCGAGATTCCAGATAGAGAGCTACTATGATATACTCTTATTATTTTTGAAAGGAATCATTTCAATTATTTGATAATATCTATAGAAGCAACCATATATTAGGAAACAATTCATAATTTCAGTAGTGTTTCATAACAGTATATCTAATATAAACATTGTTAAAGTGAGAATACACGGTTATGCTACCAAACATACATTAGAGTAACTGCGTCTCAATTAAAGGTTAAATTATGTAAAGGGTAGATTCATAAACAATTACACACATATGTACTTGAAATGTATGAAATATTCCTTTTAAGTCTTGTTTTTTTACAATAAAGGGTACAATGTTTTAAAATACCTTACATACACTTTCTAGTTACCTATATCAAACATGTTAACATTACGGAGACATAAGTTTAAATGTAGAATTAGTATACCTTTTTATTTTTACCTAAATATGATCTAACACTGAAATAAATAAAACAGAAGAAGTAGAATCATTTGATTTACTATACAGTATGAGAAACCACTTACATGCCTAAATATAATTTACAATAATATAGTTAATTCCATACTGTTTTTTCTATCCATGGCACAAAATATGATACTCTTGTATAAATGGCAGGAGAATTAGGAAAACCACAGAATTTGCCAAAAGATGTGACTCCGATTAGACTATACATACAATACGGATTTTTAAGAACAACTTGTAGAGGTCCTCCTGAGTCTCCTTGACATGTGTCTTTCCCTCCAGCCATTTCCCCTGCGCACATCATCGAATTAAGTAGGCCTTGCGGCATGGATACTTTATCCGCCGCCGATGAAAAACTTGGGGCACATTGGGCGTTCGGGATTAAAGTCAGCTGCACTTTCATTAATCGTTTACTTCCCCCTGTAGCTTCTAAACATATCAAAAAATATAAAAAAAATATTTTAGTGTGTGTAATAACCCACTAATTTAAATCTAGTTTACATTTTTCAATTTACACTAATAAATGATAAATGCAATGTAGGTTTCCATTTTATTATTTAGAAAATTAAAAAAATCTCTATTATCATTTAAATACCTTATACTAATTTCGTAAGGTAGTTTTATATATTGGTAAAATAGAGTACCCTCCCCCGATAGGCATACAGTACTGTTTAAAGAATGCAGTAAGATAACATAACGGGGTCGTTGAGCGCATACTGAAGTTATAAAAATCGTTCCTGTAAATATAATTTAAAATAGTAGCAAGGAAGTTAACACAGTTTACAAAGTAATTAAGGATCTATAATACAACGCCTCTCGGCAGTTATAATGCTACAACACACTCCATAAATTTTGATCAGAACGTCTCCCGTGGATACAATATCCACTGCCGATGTTTGCTATAACGTCCACTGTGGACATAACGCCCATCCCTAAAGTTTGACCACAACGGTTACACTGGTTAAAACGCCCACTTAAAAATGTGATGAGAACGTAGATCGTGGTCACAACATCCACAGCCGATGTTGGTCACAAGCTCTTCTGTGGTTATAACGCCCACTCTAAAGTTTGATCACAACGCTCACTTTGCATTTTGATCATAACCTCTATCGGTCGACCTATATGTAATGCAGTGGATTCCGCTTAATCGGGACACATCGAGTCTAGAACATGTTGGCCCAAATATGCGAAGTTTTACACAAAAATAAAAAATGAGTGATTTTCTTGTACTGTAATAAATTCTTGAACAAAAATATAAATTAGAGAAAAATAATATACTCCGAGACAACGATGACTTTTGTTAAGTGGCTAACTTTTAAATGTATCCAGAAACAATTTTACTTGAAAGAGTCAAGTCATTTCTTGAGATCTTGGCAAGGCTTATAAATTTTCCAGTAAAATTATGAAAATAGAAGTCTACGTAAACGTTTTAAACAAGCGGCCGTGTAGCATGGTGTAGCTATTACTGAATGTACGTTAACTCCAAAACCGTAACAATGTCTACGTGTGAGTTCCAGAAGCGCCTACAGCAAAATGATTTTAAAAAACACATTTTCCAGTTGCATCAGAAATTTTAATTTTAAATTTACTTAAATAAACAATGTAAATTAATGTTATTTCCATGATTCGGTTTCTGTTCTTTTAAGATTTAGTAAAAATAAGCGGCAATTTAGTCAAAATGACAACTCTAATTTCTAGTTACTTCTTCCATTCAAACCACAACGCCTACTCTAACTTTATTCGCAACATGTTGGGTTTTAGTTATAACGTTCATCCTGGTCACCCACACTAAATTTTATTAATCACATCCACTCTAATCACAACGCCCACTTTGGGTTGTTGTCATAACGCCTAGACAGGTCCTAACGTCTACTCTGATCACGAAGCCCACTTTTGATTTTTGTAATAACGACTACTGACGTATATTTAATCCACTTTGGATATTGTCCACATCGCCCACTATTGTCACAACGACCACTCTAAATTTTGTTTGCAACATCCACTCTAGCCATAACGCCCACTTTAGGTTTTGATCATAACGTTCACTCTGATTACGATGACCACTTTTGATTTTGGCCATAACGTCCACTGTAGTTACAACGTCTACCTACTTATATTTTGATGTAAACAACCTATGCTGTTCATAACGGTTACTAAGGTCACAACACCTATTCTAATTTTTGGAGACAACGTCCACTCTGGTCACAACGCCCGCTTTCTATTTTGTTCATAACGCCCCTACACTCGATTTTGGGCATAGCGTTTACTCTGGTCCTAACTTCCACTCTAATTATGGCGACCACATTCGATTTGGTCATAGCGCGTACTACGTATACTTTCGGAAATAAACAATCATATGCAAACACATGCAAATTTGCTAAACCTAACCTTAAAAATCAATTTTTTTAAATTAATAACGTACACCAAAATAAAACTAAGTATAGTAGAAATATCAAAGTATTATGATCAAATATAATGATGTACCTTACGACCAGAGTGAGCGTTTTGACCAAAATCCAAAGTAGGCATTGTGACCATAATGGGCGTTGTGGCTAAAAATCGGAGTGTATGCTGTAACCAAACTGTAAAGTGAGAGTTATAACCACAGTGGACGTTGTGACCACTAGCGGTGGCAGACTTATGATACAAATTTAAAGTAGGCGTTGTGGCCCAGATGGCGTAATAATATTCAGTGGAGTTTGTGTCCAGTGGGCATTGTGTTCCAATAATTATTAATTTTATACTTTAAACAGGTTTTAAGGCGGAAACTTTTATCCTCATACTTATAACACGTCACATTGCCGTTTCTCGTGGTATTATTACATGAAGGAAAGGAAAGGAAATATTGTAGATTCATTCCCTATAAGGATGCGGGCCGCTATATAGGTCAGCGAGTTCCACATCGGAACCCCATGTCCTTCTTTAGCCAGTAAGGGGAATATAGCGATGACTAAAGCTAAGAAAAGCGCATAATGGGAGTTCGTGGAAAATACTGTCCTAGTATTCATCTATATGATCTAGCTAAACGTCGAAAAACCTAATTCGGGGCATACGGCTCGGGGATCAACCCCCACACTTTCTGATTGCTAAGCCACCACTCTGAAAGAGAGTCAAATATAAGGTTAGATTTTGTAAGCCGTTGGTGATAAAAATAAAATAGGTTTATTGTAATATTGATTAACTACTGTTCATGTCTAACTATAAAAACACAACAAAATACATATTTAATGTACTCGGAAAAAATAAGCAATAAAATTTGAGAACACGAAATATAAACATAAATAAAATCACACGCAGTACTGTTAATGCAACAACTGAAATAGCCTTGGTCCCCAAAAACAATAGAATTATATTTTATTTCGGCGTACTGCATTCAATTTAAAAATGGTAAAATACGGGTGTTGTAGTTTCTGTTCGCAAATATATATTTAAAACAAAAAAAAATGGAGAAGAGCAGCATTAAAAAATAAATACATTACCGTATGAAAGTTTTCCAAATCCTATTGCGATTCCTTTAGGCTGCGGAATACTTGTTTGAGTATTAAGACAGGCTGGACGAACAAACGGTGTAAATTTGACTGGATACACTAATTTTAACAATGCAATGTCATTATATTTTAAAGGGGGTTTATAGTTTGGGTGAGGAATTCTGGCTGATATAAATAATTCTTGAAGATTCTCCTTGGAGTTAAAATCTATGATGCCTAGTTTAATTTTCTGAGCTGGACCTCTGAAAACACATACATTAATAATTTAAAAAAATGGTTTTTCAAGAATGTATATTATAATTACAGATTCAATCTTTACAGTTATAACAAAACAGAAATGAAAACAGCGTGTTGTCATAAACGTTTTCTGTAACGTCAAATTTTTGTAATTTTTTGCATTATCTATTTTGTTGGCATCTAGTATCTAGTAAAATATAACATATTACTTTTAACCTAATTAATATAGTATTAAAATTCTTGTATTTATTTCATTGTGAAAGAAACTTACTAACCACATTTCAATTTCGAGAAATAGTAACAAACATGTGTTTTTAATAGCAACCTGGCCGTTGTTTACATTTATTTTTCATTACACGTTTAAAAGAAAAACAGAAAATAGTATAAATATGCACACACCTAAACTTATATGGAATCACCCAGTATTTCCGATTTTGTTAAGTACTACTGCAATTTTTTTAATGGTAAATGAAAGGCACTTTATAGAGGATGTCTCAGAAAGAATGGACCAGAGTTTAATCATAGATTCGTTAAGTAAAAATAAACCGATTAAACTTAACATACCTAGGTAGAAAGTCCTTCCTTAAGAAGTTATAGGGCCTTGCAGTTCAATTTTTTATTTCTTTTTTTTATTGTAATTTCCACAAATCTAAAGATATTTCTTTCAAATTTGATACACATACTTACCATTATGTACTACAGTGACAGAACCATTTTCATAAACCAGACTTGAGTGTAAGAGGCACTTAACGTACCACTTTAATTTTTGTATTAGCTCTAACTTTGTTATTAGTAGAACATTTTACAATTTTAGGTTATTTTCTGAAAGATAATTAAAAACTACAAAAATAAGGTACTCTTAGTTCATACGCGTAAAGGCAACGCTTTGCCTTAAAATGCTTGTCCAAGTTTTGGGTTGCCGTTACGACGTGCAATTATCAGGTAGCCATGATCACAAAAACAATGGGTAGTGCTTGTTACTACAGAAAAAATGTAAATGTTCTACTAATAAAAAAGTTAGAGCTAATATAAAATTTAAGTGGTAGGTTAAGTGCCTCTTACACTAAAGTCTGGTTTATGAAAATGGTTCTGTCACTATATTACATAATAATAAGTAAGTGTACCAAATTTGAAAATATCTTTAGATTTGTGGAAATTACAATAAAAAGAAAAAATAAAAAATTGAACTCTAAGGCCCTATAACTTCTTAAGGAAGGACTTTCTGCCTAAGGTATATTAGGATTAATTGGTTTATTTTTACCTAAAGAATCCATAACTAAACGCTGGCCCATTCTTTCTGAGACACCCTGTATTAAACCAGTTTAATTATTAACAATAAAAAAATGTAACAAATGCTTGCAATTAACAAAAACGCACTAAAAATGTAAAAATTAAAGAATTGGAAGGGTTGATTAAAGAAAAATAAAAACTTGTTTTTCTCTTTAATGGTCAGTGTTGCCATCCCTAGCCACAATACAATCTTCAATCCGACGGGGAATGCTTCTAATCAAATTGTGAACTTTTTCTTGAGGTAAGTTTGCCCATTCCTCTAGATCGGCTTGAATGACCTGATCCACATTTCCTGGATTATCCCTTCGAGCTCTAATCCTTCTTTAATGAAGTCCCACACATGCTCAATGGGGATATATCAGGTGAGGAGGCAGGCCATCTCAGAACAGTGACATCTTCTGTTGCCAGAAAGTCTGTGGCAACTCTTGGTAAGTGGAAGGGCATTATCATGCATGAAAATGAAAATATTTCCCATTGCACCTTTCCACAGCCTAACGACATAGCGGCGACCCGTTATACTTTGCTGGAAGGGACGCAAAGGAGGTTTTTTATGATACCTCCCAAAACATTACAGTTCCTCCTTTATATCTTGGAACAGATCTGGCAGTTTGCAGTCGAGCTTTTCTGCCTCGATCTCTTAAAACCCGAATTCAACGGTCATCTGATCTCAGACCAATTCTGGTTTCATCTGAAAAAGGGATATTTTGCCAATCTTCAATTGTCCAGTTCTGGTGTTGCAAACACCAATTTAGCCGATCAATTTTGTTCTGCTTGGATAACTTATAATCATAAATTTCTTATTATTATTAAGAAATACTGGGTAATTCCATATAAGTTTGGTTATGTCTATGTGTCTACTTAGTAATTTTGGAAATGTTTGAGAATGGATATCACTAAAAATTAAAAGTTATCTTTTAATGAAAGGTAAAATAAGTACATCATTTGCAATGCAAAGTACCTACAATGTTAAGTCAACAGAAGTCGAATATAGCCATTTTAAAATTAAAACAATTTATAGATCAAAGTGTCTATAATATGGGTGGCTCAGCTAAGTTGAATCCTCTTAAAAGTGATTGACAAAACCCAACACCATAGCAACTGAGATTATTGAGTTGTTTAAAGTACTCAAGTGGATCATAGTTACTTTCTGTCAAATTTATCTCTTACTGTAGTAGTTAACAGTTTTACTAATATTTATTATATTAGTATTTAACAAGAGAATCACGCATTGCTGCAATCGTACTACAGTAAACACAATACAAGCGAAAAAAAATTGAAAATGAGTATCCAGTGCGGATTCTATTGTGTGTAATAAATAATGGAAGCTATTCCTGTTCATTTCACCATTGTTTGAGATTTTTTCTTAATCCTAAACATACAATTGACAGAGATAGATCCAAAAGAAATTGATTCTGAAAGAAATTACAAAATTGCAATCTTCGCTGCGGGTTATTTTTTATGCAGTTCGTGTGCCAAAGTATCGGGAGAAGGATCAAATACATTTATTTTCAGATTTATTGTATGTGAAGTTCTACTAATACTCAAACTTGTGCTTAGATCCCTTTGATTTAACTTACACGGGTATTCTCATTCACTGCCTGTAGCACGTTGTATTTCATTTTCCATGTTTGTGGTCTTTCATCTTCTAGAATTAACAAATTTACCTTCCTTTCTTGAAAAAGCTTCAGGGTGGCTAAATATTTTTTCGGGCGGTGGTCTTTTAGTTGGATAGCTCTTGATATATACTTTACGGGTTGAAGCTGTATTTCTGCGGCATTCGCCAAAAATAAACAACAAATCTGTTTTCTCGTTATTTGAAAACACCTTGCTTAAAATGTGAGTAAATTCACATCTGGAATTGGTATTATCATAAGTGTTTATCTATTTCATTAAATTTAAAAAAAACGTGATTTTGGTTGCCATGCTATATGCATGTTGGGTTGCGTCAACCACCGTTAAATGGGAACAACTTATCTGGCCCACTCTAGCTGTAACCCATTGATAGAAATCATAAGTTGTGGTTACAGAGCATGTGGTATACAGTGCTTCCGTAAAGTAGTGGATAAATTCGATAAACCATTTTAGAAGAGTTCTCATAGAAAATCCTCAGACACGTCAACCTTATTTTCTAAGAGTGCATCTTTCCTGATAATTGTCATTTTTCGAACGCCTTTTGTTTTCGCATTATAACGTCATCGACAATGTTTTTAAATGGCACCCCATACTTTGGTTCACGAATTTGGATACAGGGTGTTTCGAAATTCGCGCACACGGACTGTGGGATGGTGTTATGCGACAAAAACTAAAGAAAATGTTCGTCTACCATTTTGCCATCAGACTATTATTTTTCGAGCTACCGCCGTTTTAAAAATCTGAAAATCGCAGAAAAAGTTTTGAACCTCAACTTTTGATTGTTTAATCAATTGGTTAAACTTAATAACAAATTTTTAAAAACAAAAGAAGGTTCAAACTATAATTATGAAGAGTACGTAATTACAACATTTGTTCAAAATGTGTGCGCGAATTTCGAAACACCCTGTATAACACATTTTTCTGAGTACGACATTGTCAAAAACGTGTGACCTTGAAGAGGAAAGTTTTCGAAATAATCAGTCCCAAAGTTTCAAAAATGTATGATAGAGTGATTAGAGTAGACCAATAATAATTTTAAAAAGACAGTTTTGACAATTGTTTGGATTTATTTCTTGAAAGTATGCATTTATCTTTTGTTTGTCAAAAGTAGTGTGTTTGAAGTGTTTATTGAGTAGTAACTTTGTCATTTTATAAAAAATGGTTAAATAAACTGAACGAGAAATAATTGAAATTCTTTGCATGATCGGATTTGGAAACAGGATGCGCACCCAAAGAGAAGTTGTTGAATTGTTCCATAATATATTCTTTGAGGCTTTCGTGGTTTCTCGAACTGTCAATATTACAATTTACTTGCGGCTTAGACCGCGTCGTCATTTGGGAACTACACCCAGCATTATCAGGTAAGCGCCGACCTGTAGCTTGTCAGCCTTTACAAGCATTTGCTCTAGAAGTTTGAATCATATTTGTTCCTAGGCCCTGCCTGCCTAAACAGGGCCGTGTGCTTACATTAATCAAACCTTGGGGCGGGCAAGGATTTGATCTTGATGTATTTTGTTTGCCAGGACAATAATACTTAATCGGCTTATGCCTGTTAGCTGTTTGTGAACCCATACAAACTAGCGTTTCGCAAGACATTGCAGCTTGCATCTTCAGAGTGAATATAACACTGTGTTACCTGATAATGCTGGGTATAGTTCCCAAATGACGACGCGGTCTAAGCCGAAAGTAAATTGTAATATTGATTGTTCCATGCAACTCATCCAAATGGTAACCCATTAGCCAAAGCATGGTAAGGAGAGTTGAGTCTAAATACCGTGAATTTGGGCATGTTCATGATCTCCTAAATCTGGCCAACCAACACTACCAGAAGACGATCAGCTTAATGTTTTGTTGGCAGTGCACGAAAATCATCACTCAACACTTAAACAATTGACTTCTAATTTCAATGTGGCAGCGTCTACAGTCTACAAAATTATGAAAAAAGTGAAGTACCATCCTTATAAGGTATGCCTTATCCACGAGCTGTCTGAAGACGACTTTAATCGGCGATATCAATTCTGCGAGCAAATGCAAGGGCTATATAATGATAATAATTTCGTAAAAAACATTTTTCTGACGAGGCTACCTTTATTTTGAACGGCCATGTCAACAGACAAAACTGCTGTTATTGGGCTGCCGAGAATCCCCGATGGATGATGGAGTATCGCACTCAATATCCCCAGAAAGTGAATGTGTGGTGCGGCATAGTCGACGGAAGAATTCTGGGTCGCAATTTTTTTGACGTGAACCTAACCGGTGCAATATATTTGAATTTTCTTCGATACGACTTTACTTCTGCACTAATAGCTTTGTATCCAGATCTACAGGAACCTGATCTTCCGAGAAATGACTTTTTCTTTCAACAAGACGGTGCACCTCCCCATTATGCAGTACTTGTCCGCGCTTATTTAGATGGGGTGTTTCCGAATAGTTAGATAGGAAGAAGGGGGTCGACTGAGTGGCCTAATAACTTTATCATACATTTTGGAAACTTTGGGATCGATTATTTCGAAAACTTTCCTCTTCAAGGTTATATGTTTCTGACAATGTCGTACTGAGAAAAATATGCTGTATCCAAATTCGTGAACAAAAGTATGGGGTGCCATTTAAAAAAATTGTCGATGATGTCATAGTGCGGAAACAAAATACGATCGAAAAATGACAATTATCAGGAAAGATGCACTCATACAAAATAAGGTTGACGTATCCGAGGAATTTCTGTGAAACCCCTTCTAAAATGTTTTATCGAATTTATCCACTACTTGACGACACTGTATGTTAAAATAACGGAAACATTTCCTATGAACATGCGTCCGAAAACGTCATGTATCATTTAGAGGAAGGATCTTATCTAACAACTTCGATATATTTCACAACCGTACACTTTTTTCATATACATGTATCTAAAAACTAGTGTACTATATACAAAAATACTTAACAAAAGTACTCTTGTCGCAAGTGTGGCCCAATAAATTTTTGAGATAATTTAATTTTTATGAAAAATTCTAGCACACAATATTAAAGAAGAACCCATCCGCGCGTCAGCGTCATATCTACTGTATCCCAAGAGAACATAAACATCTCCTATGCATTTGTAAGTATTTGAAAGCACAATAGAAATGAAGTATTGAAGTCATTTCTTATGAAACAGTGAAGCTACCACCTAACGTCGAATATACATTGGAAAATAATCCCTATCTCACTATTTTCCGACAGGAAGTATTTCAAAATAAACTATAAATAGAAATGTTCATGTGACGGTTGTTTTGTTGCTAGTTTAAATTAGATAGTAGTAAAAATAGCCTCATTCAACTTATCTAGCTCAAAGTCGATTTGCCTTGTTTAAATGACGCCGAAATTACGATAGAAGGTATGGTGTTCATAAGTTTCCACATTATTTCACGTACAGATTTTTGACCATTAGTGCAGTTCATGGGTGAGATTTGGATTGCATGTTGTCGATGATTTGGAGCTATTTAAATTTCATAGCGTCAAGTTTTACGACCATCCTACGATATCAAGTTTATCTATGTATAATAGAAACAATTCACGAATCTACAGTTACATCCTTTGTTTTCAGAACCATGTGTTTTCATTTCTATTTATGTATAACATAAATAGGATTGATTGGAGACAGTGGTCTAAGTAAATAAACTTGGGAAAACCCCTTACCACCATGACATCATTGTGGTAAGGGGTTTTCCAAAGTTTATATAACATAAATAATAAAAATAAATTAACAAATAAATAATAGCTTCAAGTTCATACTTTTCCCTGCTGTTTAAGCAATGAGCCGCTGTGAGCACAAACTGATCGCTGATCAGTGCTCCTCCACATTGCCATGTTAATTCCGAATTAGCCGAGAATCCAAAACCTATAACAGCCTAAAATAAAATATATATTATTTGTTATGTAAACAGTATTAAGTATTATACTAAATAATAAATACACAACTCATATTTTGATTTATTTTTCAATTAATATACTTTATTATATTATGACTACACTGTAACTTTCAGCGGTTCTAGATCATCCGCTCGCAACTACTTGCTCGCCCCGGTTTGCTCGCCACCGATTGCTCGCTGAGGAAGAATCTCGCCAAGATAGTTGCTCGCCACCCGATTGCTCGACGGCCAACAGCACCAACGTAGGGAATGGGACGTTTCTACGCCGCCGATTCTTCGCTGCCAGTTCATCGCCGCCGTTTCTACGCCGGCCGATTCTACACCGGCCATTTCTACGCCCGCCGTTTCTACGCCGCAATTATTATTCTGTAATCCTATATACCTACACTTTACATAAAATTTTAGAGAAACTGAATGGTATTAGCAATTTACAGTTAAATATAAAAAACTGCAGGGCATTAAGAATATTTTTGGTTATCAGGTTGGGTTAGGTTAGGTTAGTAAGTTACTATTTAGTTCATAATAATAAATAATTGAAATAAATTTGTTCAGTAAATATAAAATGTGTTTCTTTTTATTTTAATGTATTATTTCGTTTGTAATAATAACAAATACTATAAATTTGTTCAGGAAATATAAAATGTGTTTCTTTTCATTTTAATTTATTATTTAGTTTGTAATAATAAATAATTGAAATAAATTTGTTCAGTAACTGTAAAATGTGCTTCATTTTATTTTAATTTATTTTTTTTTAATTTGTCGGCGTAGAACCGGACGGTGTAGAATCGGCCGGCGTAGAAACATACTGGCGTAGAAACAGCGGGGATGAACTGGCGGTGAAGAACCGGCGGCGTAGAAATGTTCTAGACCCACCAACGTAGAAACACTAGTTTATATTTTGCTAGACACCTTCGTTTATGAAATAATTTTGCACATCTTTTGCTTCATAACCTTCATTTTATTGTACGATACCATAGGTATGAGGGAGAATATTATTATTTTTTTAGATCCTGATGTTTTAAGCAAATATTCGTTTATGGAAGTGGACTATGTGGATAACTGTTTATTAAAATTTTTGACAACTTAAAATGCTGTTTCTATGTAAATAAGGTATCTTAACGATGTTATAAGAAATTATTAATACAATTAATTTAAAAATGTATACAAAGTAAAAATCAGATACACGTCTAGTTAATTTTATTAGGAACAGAAAACAAATATATTGTCCTAAAACAATTAAAATACAGGAACAGGTAACCCTGCTTTGACTATAAACATTTCTTAGTGGAATGTAAGATTTTAAGAATTACCCAACACATATACTAAATGCCTACATAAAATATTTTACTTTAAGAATAAATTGCTTATAGATTATCTGTCAGGGAAAGCAAGTGGCGTGGAGAGCAAACAGATATCGAGCATAGAGCCCCTCGAGCAAATGGCAGACGAGCAAACGGTGGCGAGCAAGTGGACGGTCAGCCCTTCAGCTTATAGCAAGATACAGAGTATAGTTGTTTGAGGATATATGATAGGTAATTATGATTAGAAACAAAAAAATGCTAGAAGCAACCGAAGTGGATGCTCTGAGAAAATCAGCGAGCATTTCACGAGCAGGTACAGTAAGAAATGAAGATATTCGACAAGAAATGGGACTACAGGACACGATTATACAAAACATCCAAGAAAAACAACTAACTTGGTACGGGCATGTTCAGCTTATGGCAGGCCATAGGTTACCCAAACAAGCGATGATCTGGATACCACACCACAAAACGAAAAAAGGCAGACCAAAAGGACATGTAATGGTGGCACCCGGAAAGCGATGAGCACAATAAATCTAGAAGAGGGTCAATGGGAAGACAGAAAACAATGGCGTCCATACTCTAGAGTATAGAGATCACACAACTTTGATATATACAGGGTGTTTAAAAATTACGTTCGGACATTTTACCCACTTATAGATCTCATCAATACGAACAAAAAAGCCGTAATAAACATGGGTTCGAAAATCAACCGTTTTCAAGAAACAGCCAAATTATTTACGCAGAGTAGGGGTGCAGAATCGTATTTATCACGTCTGCTATGGAAGTGGATAAAATAACATTTGTTTGAGTTTTGTGTCAATATTGTTATTGTTGTTATTGAAATATGTATACCAACGCGGAAATGGCAGACATGCATTTCGTATATGGTAAGGCCAATGGTAATTCTTATGAGGCACGTCCCTTGTATGCCGAAGCATATCCGAACCGAGCACTTCCGTGTGACAAATTTTTTACAAATTTGCATCAATGTTTATCCGAAGTTGGCGCATTTAAATCATAAAACGGTGGTGGTGGTCGGCCTAGATCAGTTTCTACTCCTGAAGCGGAACTTAACATTTTAAGGAGGATTAAAGAAAATTTAGATACCAGTCCTAGAAGACTTTCTACCGAAACAAATAGTAATGCGTCCCTAATTTGGAGAATGTTACGTGAGGAGCAATTGTACCCATACGATATTCAAAGGGTACAGGCTTTTACTGTGCCTGATTATGCTGCACGTCTGGTGTTTTGCCGATGGATACTGACAAGAATTGCGGAAAACGCAAACTTTGTTACTGAAGTCTTATTTCCTGACGCAGCTAATTTCACAAGAAATGGCATTTTTAATTTCCGCAACAGCCATCTTTGGTCAGATGAAGACCTTCATGCTATTATTGAATCGAATCATCAACAACGATTTTCAATTAACGTTTAGCTTGGTGTATTTGGAGACCATATGATAGGAACTTTTCTTCTTTCGAACTGTTTGACTGGCCAATTCTATCTTGACCTTTTGTCTAATGCCTTGCCACTATTGTTAGAAGATGTATCCCTCATTCCTAGGATGAATATGTGGTTGATGGATGCACGATGGGGCTCCTGCACATTTTTCAATCATGGTCAGAAATTCCCTAAACGAAAATTATAACGGCAGGTGGATAGGGCGTGGGGTCCAGTTGCGTAGCCACCTAGATCTCCTGACCTCAATCCGCTCGGCTTTTGTATTTGAGGGTATTTAAAGTCGTTAGTTTATTCAAGCCCTGGAAATAATTTAAACGAATTGCGAGAACGAATTGCCTGCCAGACTGTTCGTATGAATCCGGGAATCTTTGAAAGAATGCGGCTTTCATTTTTACGGAGATGCGAAGGATGTGCACAAATGGAAGGAGCACATGTAGAACATCCACACTAATTATTTGTAATTAAAATGTTTTATTTACACGGCTATTTGTTTTAATGGGTGGGGAACTTATTGAAATAACAAGCAATATTGATTTTCTTAGAAATAATCCATATCTCGAAAACGGTTGATTTTCGAACTCATATTTATTACGACTTTTTTGTTTGTATTGATGAGATCTGTAAGTGGATAAAATATCCGAACGTTTTTTTAAACACTAGGCGCTAGAGTGTTTTCAAAGTTTTGATTTTGCACCTTTGATTATCCTCATGTAATCACTTCCGCTTTAAATATATATACTTATACTTTATACTTTCGCCCACTTCTTAATGTTTGCCGAATACACAAGTTGTTTAGAAGTAGGCTATTTTTCTTAAATTTTAAAATCTAAATAGGAACTCCTCTTCAAGTAGTTTATTATGGAGAAAAATCAAATATAACTGTAGATTTCGAAGTTTTGATAATGTGTAACCATTGTATTGTATTAGAATGACAAAATGCTGTTAAAAAGCTTTCAGTTCCAATGACTTATATTTTCTTAACATGGATAAGGGAAGCTAAAAATATAATCATAAATTAAAAAACGATTGTAATAATGCTTATTTATCGTTACCGATTCTGAACCACCAAGGCTGGTTTAGAGGATGTACCGGAATTTAAAATTAATACTTGTTTGTGTCCTTTAATGCACGTTTGGATGTGTATCAATCACATAAAATAGGGGCAACAAACTCAGAAGATGTTCCTCCAAAAACATATATCGCACACGTGTGTTGTCAATCACTGTGCGACCTTGTTCAGCAGATTAATCCAACAATGATCGATAACTTCAAGTGCGTTGGTTCTGTTTCCCCATTTTATAATATAAAATATATCATTTATTATGCTTACAAATATTCATAATTAATATATGCGTTCCATATTGTATTTGTACGTCCGCTATTCAATTTTTGCTCGTAATTATTAAATCGTTAATTACGCCTTGTTTGTATAATACGTAGTGTTAACGTAATGCAGCAACCTTAGCCTTGCTATGATTGTGTAATAATTGAAACAAACCATATTCTAGCAGAGTGTAGGTGTTACGAAAGGTTTTGCTTAGCGAATAGCTATATTTTGAGAATAACGAAAACCTACAAAAAGTTAAATGAATTAGAAAATTGAATTATTAGTGTTCAGTGAATGGTCTAATTTATATCAGCGTTAATATAAATCTACTGATGATTGGACATACAGGGTGTATTGAGTCTCCAGAAATTTAAACCGCCAGTAGATTAGAGTAATTAAAATAAAATGATAAAAAAAATCTCACTTTAAGAAAATAGCAGCTTTAACTACCCAAAATATAATTGTAATATACATTTAAAAAGTAAAGCTCGGATAGCACAAATCTCGTACCACTTGTCCAGCCAGAAATATTTGATTCGTTAGTATTACTGAAGCAGTTGCACTGATTATAATCGAAATATAAAAAAAATGTGATACCAAGAACGCATTCGTAGCTACCGAAGAAGAAGAAGAACAAAACCCAATTAGTAAGAATACTAAAAAAGCAGAAAACAGCATATTCCAACCACATCATGAGACACAATGCATACAGCATATAATAACTTATACTTGAGGGTGCAATCGAAGGCAAATTAAGAAGACGTACATACAGTCTGGATCAGCAACTTAGTAGTCTTCCTGCTATCACTGCAGAAGAGCTATTCTGTACTGTCATAATACCCACGGATACGTGGAGCCCTCAGTCGCTTACCAGAACAGTGCAGTGCAGTGCAGTTATGGACGTCGCAGAGTGCTTTATGTTGCGATATTGCTGTCTTTTATTTCCCAAAGACAGGGATTGGACTCCACTAAACTTATACATTTTTCATTACCAAATATTCCACGCTCCATAATCGCACTGACTTCAATAACGTACTATTTCAGACTAGTCACTCGCTTTAATAAAAATTCAAGAAAATACATTGTGCGCCTACGGTATGATGTGTTTTCGCTAGCAAAAGTATGCGTGTCTAAACTACTTCATATGATCTAATGGCATATCAGTAGTATGAGAGATACACAATTTGTCGCCGACGGCTGAAAGGTTCGGATACCGAAATATAGTATCGCAATACTATATGCTTCGCCTGCTACAGTGTGAAGAGCTCCATTTGAATACATGCCTTTTCTGTACCTGGGATACTGTATACGAGATACAGTATGCGGGATACAGAATCGCGGTGGAAAATAGGTAGACACTGTATCGGATACGCGGGGCCTTCAGTTGCTTACCAGAACCGTTAAGGACGTCGAAGAGTGTATCATGTTGTTGTATTGTTGTATTTCTATAGCAACAGTTGATGGTACTGCAACCCAAAGTCAGGGATTGGGCTCCACTAAACTTATTATACATGCGAGTTTTATACAGCCCTTCAAACCGTTTCTCGCTTCCCGTTTACCATCTGTCTCGGTATTCCCAGTATTCCCCCTATTCGTATAAATCTCTACGTTCCTTTTTTATTTTAATTTCAGCGGACCAACTTTTATAAGGTCTTCCTCCTCTTTTTCTTTTATGTGGCGCCCATTTCCATACTTTTAAAGTGAGACGATTTTTCTCCATCATTTGTAGATGACCATACCACGTTAATTGTTTATAAACTATTGTGGTAGTAATTCTCGCTCCTACTGTTATATTGTTCCTAATGCATTCGTTTCTTTTTCTGCCCATCTTACTGATACTGGAACTCCTTCTCCAAAATTCCATTTCACCGGCCTCCAGTCCGTTCCAGTGTTTTACTTGGTACCCATACTTCCAACACATACGTTACCCAACTCTCGAATATTGTCTTATATAATACTTTTTTTGTCTTTTTTGCCATTGATTTGTTCCATAGCATCGCATGTAGCGTTCTAGTGATACCTTTCCCTCTTGACATGTTTTGCAGTATATCCCTTTCATATTTTCCTTTAGCTGATATAATTACTCCTATATAATTATATTCCTGTTTGTTTTATTGTTCCATATTCTGTTTCCAAATCCCTTTGTTCTCCTCCTATAACCATGTATTTAGTTTTTTCCATATTTAGGTTATACGTTTTTTATAATCAAATATTCCACGCTCCATGATAGCACTGACTTCAATAACCCACTATTTCAGGCTAATCACTCGCTTTATTAAAAATTCAAAAAATACCCTGGCCCCTATGAATTGATGTGTTTTTATATGCAAAACTATGCGAGTCTGAACGGCTTCATATGATCTAATGACATATCAATAGTATGGGGATACACAATTTGTTGCCGGCGACTGAAAGGGACGAATAGCGAAATTTAGCATCGCTATACTATAAGCGTCGGCGGCTGTACTGTGAAAAGCTCCATTTGAACGCGTTTTTTTCTGTATCTGGGATACGTGTATCTCGCATACAGTATCCACGTCTGAAGGAGGCCTTAAAGCTCTTATATTCGTGTTCTCACACCCGGTTGTCATGTGCTACATTCATGACACGTGGTGATGTAGCGGGCATCAGGCACGTGACAACCGCATTATTACTCCTTGTTCATTCGAACGCAGCAACTGGGTACGCCGCCCGCCACGCATCGAGTCTAGGATTTGAACTCCCAACCTTCCACACCGGATCCCACTGGTCTAACTACTGGAACACGCTGGTGCGTGTCATAATAGAGGTGAATACAATCATTATTCCCCGTGTTTAAATTTTCAATAGGTAGTGATTGACGGTTTAATATAGTTTTTATATATTTAGTGTATAAAAATGGAAATATAAAATAACAACATACAGAATGTTTTTGTCACAATTACGAAGAACAAATTGCACGGGATATTTACGGTCTCACAAAATTTAATGTGCTCTAAATCACTTTTACTCCTAAAATGACATTTGAATTTATTTTTCGTTTATAATTAAATTCCAGTTTTGTTGTTTTCTTTTGGATGTCTTGTTCTACTTTGTTGTTTTCTTTTGAATGTTTTGTGGAATTTGTTAAGTATGACTCGTTTAACATTAGCTTCTTATCGGAAATTGTACGGGTAGTTGTTTGGCTTTTGATCAGGACAGCCAGTTTTACTTTTTAGAGCATGCTTGATTGCATCAATTTCGGCCAAAAGATGTTTCGCAATGGTACCTATCCGTCTGTCCAAGAAGATGAACAATCTCCTTCATAAGGTACATTTTCCGTATCGCTTTATTTTTTCTTTCTCTTTTTCCGTCTTGTAGTGGAAGTTATTTCTGCTTATTAAATTCTACTGCAGTAACAGCAACAGCATATAATATTAGATGGATATCATTAAAATTATCGTAAAGGTCTAGATGTATTTGAAAAGCCATAATTATTTGCAGTGATTTTTACAGGTACTGTACAAGATCTTCAAATGCTTTTGGAAAAATGTATTAAAAGCGGAAAAGTACGGGATTCTACATTATACCCTTAAAATAAAAACTGAATTTCTATGTGTGTCGGCAGAAAGCAAATGTAGCTTGGAAATATCTGGTAATGGACGCGTACAACAGATGTTGTACAGTTCAAGTAGATTTCTCTAAAATGATCGAAAACGTTAGGGAGACCGGACAACGCACATAAAGAAGAAGGTGCTCTGGTATTGACGTTGTAATATATTAGATTATAGATTTCTATGAAAATATAGAGCAAGAAGATTGGCCATAACGTCACCTATTATAAAAAACTATTAATATAAGTAGTTTCGTGCAGTGGATTGTAAGATGGCCACTCACAATATTATTGTTTGATCGAAGTAAAAGATACTTGAGACTTGATAAAAGATATATTCGAAAACTATGTGACGGTCGTCAGCATCTTTCCCCACCTTTCGGTTATTCTGAGAGTTGCGACCAATTTCCAGTGCTTTGATTGGTCGGCTCGGATTAGAAATGAATAAGCATTTTGCAGAATTTTTCTAAAAAATGATGCCTACAGGTCGTTCAGGGAAACCAGCTTCAGCGGGTTCGGTTGCGCGGACAGGTCCTCATCTTCGTAAATCACTTAGTGTGCGGACATATTTGGATGCTTTGAGAGATTTGGACGAGGCTCGAGTTCTTGTGAATGATTATCGTTTACCGATTCTGTTTGTAATTAAAAGTCTACGATTATATAACAATACAGTGGGAATACCGGGCGGTTTCCTTTTTCTCATATTCGAATAAAATTAACCCCGTTGTCCATTTTAAACGTTCCTGTGAAGAGCTATTGTCCCAGCAAGAATTCTGTGACGCAGATTGTCGCTGTTTGCATTTTGGATACCTACTGTTGTCGGTATTTTTCTTTCATTTCGATTCATCATCTTACGCATCGTTGCGCAATAATGCATACCACCAGCCCAGCCACGTTATCATCCAAGTATTGCGCATTTCGACTCCATTGCCTAGCGACGTCAGCCTAGCTGTCTTTGTTTTTCGACTTTTATTTTAGGGGGCTCCAACCAAGAGCAAGCCTACCTTCAGGCTTTCTGCACTGCGACGCCGACTTCGGATTAAGGTAAAATTTAACCGATTGATTAAACGTAAGTTAATATTGTAAACACTAACTGTTTGTTTACATAGTGCTTCGATTAATGAGACGTAAGAAAACAAGAAAACCAAGAAATAGAGCAGCCCATTGTTGCTAATTGTTTATTATGGTTAATAATTAAAGGTTTTTGTCGTATTGTCAACTCAGCTGGCATTTGCTACGCAGGTCTTTTTTTTTTCTTTAATTCATCATAAATATATTTGCCAGTGACGGTATGAACCTAAAGTCTTCAGGCCCCTTTTCGCTATATCGTGTTTTTTTAATATGACAAAGTAGGGGCTGAAAAGTTCATTGCGAACGTATCACACATCAGCTGTTTCAACCTAGCCTCACTTATTGCGTTTCTGCCGTTTGTGGATTTTTAGCCTACAGTTTTTCAGACTAAATTGTGTGGTGAAATACGTAAGTACAGTACAGTTTATGTTTCAATAATTTTAACTGAAACAGAATGTTTCTCTACAGAACATTAATTTCACTGTGTGTAATCTCTACCTGTCAGTTGCGTGTTTGTTAAGGCAACCACTTCAATAGAATGGTGCTGCTACAGGAACATAAAATTGTCTCAGCAAGTTCAGTTGTCAGCACCGACGACTTATTGGAGAAAACTTTTTTCACGGAGGCCTAGTTTTATTTAGATGGTTACATTAATTCGCAAAACATGTGTTTATGGAGTTCGAAGAAGCCTAATTTTATGGTAGATGCACATCTTCATCAACAAAAAATGGGAGTGTGGGCGGCCATTTCAAGGCGTAGAATAGTTGGACTTTTTTTCAGGTACTTCGACTGCAGAAAGGTATCCCGAAGAGATTTTATGGCCTTTTTGCGAAAAGCTTCATGACGATGAACTCAGATTTGGTTTTTTCCAGTAAGACGGGGCCACTGCGCACACACAACACATGATACCTTAAATATGATACGAGAATTTGTCGACAGACGGTGTTAGTCGAAACACACCAGTACCTTATTCTGCAAGAACGGCGACCTCATACCATGCAATTTCTTTCTGTGGCCATATTTAAATAACTACATTTTTTAGCTGCCAGTACATGACCTGAATGAATTGCAGCACAGAATATTGGAAAAAATTAATGAGATTAATAACCATCCGCATATGTTAACAAAAGTCTGCACTGGGGTTGTACGAAGAGTTCGAGCATGCCTGGGTGAAAGCGGTGAACATTTCGATCATTTGTTATAAATTCTTCGCGAACCTTCCCCCCTTCTTATGCTAGCCTTTCCAACGGTTTCGCTGTCTGTCGCAAAACTTCGTTTGGCACGTAACAACCAGCAATCTCGATCTTGTCCACTCAAAACCAAATTAATGTTCGTACTTATACCTTATCGTGTAGCAACATTAGACTTACTATGTTGTCGCGTCCGCATTTAACAAAAAGAAACTAAATTATTAGTAAGCATTTATTCAGTAAATGCTGTTTTTCGTAACCGTAACCGTAAGAACTCGTAAAGAAATTAACTACCTCTTTCGATTTATGTTCAGAGTTATAAAACTTTTAGTTCGATGTCCTAATGTCTCCAAGATGTATTTTCGGGACTATTATGTGTAGCGATTTTCAGATATTTATATAATTTAAATTAAGTTGGTGATATTTCATCAGATTGAAGTCCATGCTCATTTAAACTACTTGGTGATATTTCTTAAAAGTAGTTTGGAAACTTTTCTTATTGCTCCTTGCCTATTTCTGTCTCCACATAATACGTTAAAAACTTGAGGCGGCTCCAGACACAAAAATCAAACATAGGATCCGATCGTGTTCGATTGCTACTACTCAGGAGTGCGTGTAGTATCAAGTGTGACTACCCATATGCAGTGGACGACTACGCACTACTGTGTGGAAACAATTCCTTAAGAGTATCGAAAGTGACTTTTATGGCATGCAGAAACAGGTATGGAGAGTTATACGAAACAGTAAGGCTGATATGAAAGAATATATAGAGATAAATAATACTGACTTGGAAGAATGGACAAACTTCTTTGAAATATTATATTCAGATATAATGGACACGCCACACGAAATTCAGTAGTTGGAAAATATAATAGTAATACAAAAAGAACAAAAAATAGCAAAGAGGAAATTAAACAAACAACAGAAAATTGAAAAATAAGAAAAACTGTGGGACATAACTATATGTACAATGAGTTATTAAAATATTGAGGTGAGGAATCAACAAAAATTATTTAAAAAATCTTTAACAATAAAAAGTCATTCCAATATTGAAAGAAGGTGATAGAAAGGTACTGGGTTAGAAACCACTCTCAAACTAACCAGAAAAATAATAAGCGAACCTATCAACAGTGCAATAGCGATAGCAGATAAACAACAAGGGTTTAGAAAAGGAAGATCTTGTGTGGATGCGATTTTTGTGATACAACAGTGGAGAAAAGTGGAGAAGGTAACAAGCCAGCCTTTATGTATGTGGTATATTTAGAAAAGGCATGTTGTAACGAATTCTGCGCCTATTTGTATGCAACCTTATTTACCTACTTAAAATGCTTAAATTTGTCGGATCCTATAAAATTTCGAGTTAATATTTCCGTCACTGTGGGCAGCACGAACTGCATTTCCGGAATGTAAAAGAAGGAGGGATTTTTGGGGAACGATTTCCGTATTCGGTTTCGAATGGTGGTTCTTAACGAGTGCATGTGCGTGTGAAATAATTCAAATCATATACGACTTGGAAAGTAAAATTTCGATAGAAGTTCACTACGCAAGCGAGGGAGTTAGTTTTCCATGTTAGGGAAAAGAAACGCTCCAGGGAATTTAAGTTTCCAATTTGAAGGCGCTCTGTTCGAGACAACCATTATATATATATATTTTTTTTGCCAGATACCATCTACTGGTAAGTCCTGTTAGAAAAAGAATAACAGTCTCCTCTTAAATCGCTAGACCTTATTTCTAATTACAAATGAATTAATTAGGCAAAATCCGTGTGGCTGAAAAAGTTCCACATTCATATTCCGAGGCAGTGGAAAATCCTGCATTCATACCCAACTGGCATGTAGATAAGTGAACCGGTGCGAATTTATCTTGAGCAGTTCAACAAAGCAAGACACGCTCGCCTGAGTGTTCGCCGTGATAGAAGCTATCACAAACAAAAACGGAAGTGACTTTGAATTTTGTTGTTGTCCATTGTTGTAATTTATCGTATTAACTATAACTGTATTTAATTAGTACTGCTCATTAATTGGGTTTTATTCAAATTTTGAGGATAGCCTGGGGGTTTGTTTAAATATTAAGTAACATTGTATTCAGTACTTTTATATGGGATCAATTTTACGTACACAATATATATATAGGGTGCGTCATAAGAAGGGGGATTATATTGCGTTCTCGGAGTTTTGTTGTCTTAAATACTTTATCTAAGTTGTTGAGTTACGCATTATTTTGACAGAGGCCTCTATCATCTACTAGTGCGCTGGTTTAATATTTATTTACGTTCGGGGGAGCGCAATAAGGTACTCCACATTATTTAGGCTCACCCAATTCATTTATTGATTTGAGTATTATTTATTTTGTTTATGTGAACGTAAAATTGGGACGTATGAGTTCTTTATGTAAACAACATTTATATTTGTTGAGTGAATTCTGTTATGTCTTACATTAAATGAAATTTTGGTTGGAACTGGACTTTTATTATTGTGTTATAACAAAGCTAATTCCATTTGAGGAACTACTGGGAAATAAGGTAGGTGGTTAATTATTCTGAAGGACCGACTTCCGTAAATTTCCATCTAGGACATCGTTAGTGAATTTTTAAAGTCGGTGGCGCCTTTGCTTGATTAGTCAAACTCTAATTAGCTCCAAATTTTATTGTATGTTGAACCCTCCCGTCTCCGAGTGGGTTTTCCGGGACGCTAACGTGTGTCAAATTTTGTTAACTTCTTACCATATCAGAGGCGTAGTTGCGAGGACGATTTTTTTCCCACCTTAACCAATATTTTGTATGGATAAAAGAAGTACGAAGGCGTGACAAGTTCCTGCTAACCAAATTGTTATTCTTAGTACACTGACTATTGTCAAAGGAATAGTTATTTCCAAAACATCGCCTACTCAACAGCTTTATATAAGTACCGCAAATTCTAAGAATATTCTAGATTTTTCGGCACTTTACTGGATTAATTTCAATTATAATCATATTATCTGCATTGTAAAATATAGCACTTTATAAAGATGTTATCACTCTTCTACATGATTATTTGAAACAGTATTACATTGAACGGCTGCTAAACAAACACATTAACTTAATGCATTTACCTACTCCTAAACTCATTAATATATCATATATCAATTGGACCCGAAACGAATTAAAAATTCCATAGGGTTACTATCAACGGGTCATGATGAACACAGTTTGGAGAATTAGGCAACTTACACTAAACCTTAATATTATACCAGAATTAATCAAAACAGACATGGAAAGTTGTACTGTGTGTGCTTTATATCCTTTACTAAAGTTGAGATATATTACTGGAATGGGAAATATTTGCGGTTTATGTCAGCATTGTGATGTATTAATGCAGAAGGCACAATTTTCCGTTTCTTGGATTCACCTGAAGATTAATTCAATGATTTTAATCTTCTTGATAGTAGAAGTTGCTTGGAATATTTACCTCGTATCTACACAGAAAGAGTGCTTTGCTATTTTTAAATTGTTAGCGGATGGGTTTTACTACTGTGGAAGCATCATTCTGACAACAAACACCATTATTAGAGCTAAGCCGACAGTATCATGGTTAAATGGATGGATTGCAATTATAAGCAATCAGAAGAAGTACACGGAGGATATACTGCTTCCGTTGAGTAAAGTGAAGTCATTAAGACGGCAATGTTTCATTTATTGCTTTGTAACAATTGGAGCACTTTTTATATATGCATTGGTTATTTTCGTGATAACAGCAAATCAGGGGGTGTTCCGAACAGTTGGCATTTTATTATCATCGCTAATTCATTTCACCACATGTTTTAAAAAAGCTGCATTAGTCCAGTATCCTTACATAATTTTTAAGTCTTGGGAATATACACTGAAAAGTGTGTTGACAAAACGTTTAAGTAGTAACGATTTCAATCTGATGGTCGAGGCTACAATGGAACGGCAATTCGTTAATCTAGCCAAGCTTCATAGAACTGTAATGGTAAATTTGAAGATCGAAAACTTAAACAGCAGCAATGAAACCGTTTTCTGTATTATTCTGCTTCTGCCTGTATTAATCCTCAACATATTTATTTTAATAACGATGTGGGAAAGAGAAGACTTTGACAGCTTTGGCGTTGTTCTGGAAGTTAGAACGTACAGCATGATACTTTTGCTTCTTTATATGCTGTTCCATGCAGAGAAAATCCACAATGTGGTAAGTAAGCTAGCAAGCTACTTAATCCTTTGCCTTTTTTTGTTAAATTACCGTTCATGATTCCTATCTCACCCGCACCTTACCTGAACTTTGCACACTTAGTACTACATAAAATAAACCATTTAAAATATCTATAGTCAACAATTAACAGTAATTTTATTAGATACGTAGTCAAGTGGACACTTTTTGACAGGACAATATTTTGTTTCTTTATGGGAACACTAAATCGTACAACATTTATTTTCAATTCTATCCTTCTAGATTGGCTTGCCCAGAAATGTAGCTAATCGCTTAGTAATCATATTCTGAAGCCGGGTTCGGTAGTCTAGTGGCTAGCGCACTTGCATGTAGATCCAAAGGACGCGGGTTAGAACCTGGCTGAAATCGGTGGGGCTTTTCTGGCGGGAAAATATCTGAAAGTTACCATACCGCTGCGATGTGTGACTCTGTTAAAATCACTGCTCGCGTTGTAACATTTCAAAATTCTTAGTTAGGGTGTACAAAAAGTCAAGAACGGTTGCAGTGCACGTAGATGCCTGGAAAACCGCGTTCTAGATCTCGCTCAATGAAAATACAATACAATCAATAGATATTCTGGAAGAAATTGAATTAATATAATTTTTTATGAATTCCCTTTTTTGGAATTTAAATTGCATTATGATCTTTATTCTTTATTAGCCCGCAACATTGTTGCCCATTGTTGGGCAAGGGCATCCCCCATAAGGGGGGTTGTTGATCTACTGCCCCATAGTGATCAATCCTCGTGGAAGAGAGGCGCCGCGTTAACGCAACCTTCGGGTCACCCATCCAAGGACTGACCGGAGCCAACGCTGCCTTAAGTCTCCTGATTGTACGTGAACGGGCGACGAATGTGGGCAACCCGGTACCTTTGCATTATGATATTAAAGCTATTTTTAATGATCCAGTATCCAGTAACATAGCGTAGCCTCAAAGTCCATTATTGTTTCTTTGAAGCAGTAGCTTAATTACTAGCGAACGTATTTTATGCAAACTGCATATAATGTAATTTTTTTCATATCTTGCGAAACAATCGATAATGTGGACGAATCACGGTGTTTAGAGATAATTAAAACTAATTAATTAATGCATATTTGGCATATTTAGGCCAAGTCTGCATGTTTAGGCGTTTTATGCATATTTATGCATACATTTTGTATTTTTATTTTTTTCCGATTGATTTCCAATTTTATGTAACAGTGGTTTTTTGTAACATCATAGCTTGTTTTGCATTTTGTATGAGTAAGGTCGCAGATAGTTTAATCTAAACGTAATTAATTTTTTCAGAAGTTGGGTAAACACTAGGTTCTGCAGTAAGCCCTTGTTTATTGTAGATAGATCTTGTATATTGTAATATTTCTTTGAACGTTTAAAACCCTTTTAACACTTCATTCTTTCTAAAGTACTTGTGCTTGCTATTAGTAATTTGCTGCTTAAACAAGGCTTTGGCTAGAATGTTTCAACTATTTTATGATGCATTTCTGGTGAAGTTCATTGTATTTGTGTAAATCTTTACCTTTAATATTTGAAATCTAGTTCTGAGAGTAGCTTGAGATATTCATACTTTTAAGATATGTCATTCAAAATACCCTACCACATGTAAGCCCTTGTTATGAATAGCTATTTTAAATTACATGCTTTACTTCCATCAATACGGTATTATGGGAAATTCCGAATTATTTACAATCTTTAGTGTCTTTAAAGTAGCAAATCCCTACTCCCTCCTGGGTTAAATTTGAATCTTACCTTGCCCATTAGACGAATTTCTTAATTTAGTCAGAAACATAGTGGTGCTCTAACACTGTAGTTTTCAAAACGCGAGTTACATTTTACTGCTGTGATCACAACAATGTCTCATGGAAAAATTGCATCATGGATTAAACTTCAACGAAATAGTAATTAATAATTACTATTTCCTTCAAGTTTTATTAATCTCTCAGAGATTGATTTTGGCATTTCTTCTTGCTGCTCGAACTTTTTTGTGTTGCTCAAGTTTTTACATTATAGGCTTTGTAGTAGCTAGTTTGTCGAAACTTCTGTTTTCTGTGAAATTTTCTCCTTTTCTTTAGTATTTGACAGGAGTGCCTTTGTGTCCCATCTACAAAGTGTTTTATTTTCTGTCTTCCATTCCTTTGTGTAGTTTTGGTTAATTCTGGTTGCTTCGTTTCTTATCTTTCGAATTCTTTTGGTTACTGCGCATCCTCTGTAGCTGGCTGGATGGGCTTCGCCACTGTTGGCACATTTTGGTTTGCTGTTTCCATTCACTTTACATTAGTATGGTGTTCTCCAGCACATTTCTCGCATCTTAATTCGCTGTTGCGACGTTTCCGGCGATGTAGTCATTTTCTTTTTTGTTCTTTTTCTTTTCCCTTGTCACCCATTCCGTTTCTCCGATGAGTTATTCTTCATCCGTGTAATATTTTTTCCTTTTGGAGTTTATGTTCCAACTGTGCGCTTGAGACCAATTTCTTCTTCTTTTTCCCTTGTTGCCATGCATTATATTAGGTAATTTAATTTGGGCTTCCTATCTTAATTTTAATTGTATCTTGCTTGTCCGCCATTGCATCAGAGGCGTCGGAGGTCGTTAATATCATAATATACGCCACCTAACACCTGATATATAGGCTCTCGCTGCGTCTGCATCCCCGTAGTAGGTCGGGTAATGACCCACTAGAGCTCGCTTTTCCCTAGTTTTGCATTTTATCGGAACACGGTCAAACACGTCCTTATTCTTCCAAACTCAAACAACTACAACCTAAAATATGCTAAAAAATTTGGGGTGTCCTTAATTACGGTTGACATCGAATCTTATATTAATATTAAAATTGACTAGGTTTCTTGTCTTGCTAAAATTGTTTGAATATTTTATTTTGCAAAATAGCGGTAGTGTAAAAATTCTACACTATCTACCATAAAATCTATACCCTCTGAATTAACCCATAATTTAAAATAAAATACCTACATTCTAAGCTGCTTGTTAAATAAAATTTTAGAAATTGAATGACATAAACGTTGGTTTGTTTTTTTTTGCCTTTTATGCAGAAATGCACTAGTCCGTTGACATTGGCAAAATATGTTTTATAATAAACACTTAACCTAAAATTTCGTTTACCTTGGTGCATTGATACTTTGTATAACT
The DNA here is from genome assembly GCA_014611495.1 of Limonius californicus. NCBI lineage: Eukaryota > Metazoa > Arthropoda > Insecta > Coleoptera > Elateridae > Limonius > Limonius californicus. Next base: position 67,967 of record JABXWE010001762.1, read on the forward strand.
TTATACAAATTAAAATTCAGATTTTCTAGCTTTACTAATTTAAACGGCATATTAAAAATTTTGTTTTTTCAAGTGATTCCAGTTATTAGTACTTGACTTACCTAAAGTAGCCTATCAAATTGAAAAACTAGGTTCCAGATTGGGCTTTTCTTTTAAAATTCTAAACTTACAGAAACGCTAAGACCGATAAAAAGTTCATACACTAATTGCCATTTATCTAGGGAATGTAATTTATTTCTCCAAAAAAACGAGCTTTTGCGTCGACCCGCAACAGAATAGGTGGAAAAATGCCTACAGCTTAGCTCAGAGGAGTAGGGGGGGTTCACGGCAACCACTTACGGGAGGGAATCTTCCTAGTTGTGTACAGGGTATGTCGAAATTAACGGACGCCACTTTCCAAATCACAGCTGATTGCAGGTTCTCGTGGAAGGCCGAGAAGCCAGCAGTTTACGGGAATCGGAATCGGACTCACCTTTATTGTGCCTCCCTCCTGTTTATAAAGCTTACAAAGTTCAAGCACACACAATACAAAATATACAACAATAAAAGATGTAATAAATTTCAAAACACATACAGGGTGTCCTTTAAATGCCTTAAAAGCTTCAGGTAGAATTTTTCCTTTATGAATGCTTAATACAAATCTTCAAAAAAAAGTAGGTATTTGGAGCTTAGTTTTCTTGTACGAGAGTGTTAAAGTTCATATCTTTAAAACAGAATTTCATGGAAACA
>JABXWE010001763.1:0-26589 GCA_014611495.1 Limonius californicus
GGGTGATTCTACCCCGTCATATCAAGTAATTAAAAATTTGTGCTGGGATTTCAAATTAGGAAAGAAGTCGTATCAACATGTACCAGGTGGCTGGACCACCAAAAACTGTTGTCACTAAAGAAAATATTGATTTGGTATGATATGGTACTGAGTGATCGAAGAATTACGGTCAATTACGCTTTCGCTCACAAGAGCTGTGGTTCGTTTTATGGTTGCTATCCAGAATGCTGAATTTGAAATTTTACACCAACCCCGATATTCGCCAGATTTTACTCCCAGTTATCTTCGGGGAACTCATTTGTCGGACGATGAAGAGGTGATGTGTAGAATGGAATGAGTGGTTTGCAGTGTAAGATTTTTTCTAAAGACATTCAAGCTCTGTATCATTCATCGTTACACGAAGTTAAGTTGTTAACGTTTCAGGGGATTATATTAAGAACTAATGTTGATTTAACGTATGTCGTAAAGTAAATTTGTTTTACCATATTTTTGCACTACTTTGGTAATTTTGTAGCACAAGTTCTTATGACTATTTTGACCATTTTTCTACCTTATGGTGACAATAGAAAACGTTAATTTTAGTTTATTTAAGTAGAAGATGTGTAAAGAATTCAACATTTATTAACAATAGTTTTCAAAGAAGTTCTGTCTCTAAACGGCGCTAGGGTCAATAAACACTTTCGTCAGTACCGAAAACTGGATGGAGCAAACATTAAATGTAGCATGTTGCTTTATTTACAGATTAAATTTTTTATTTACACTAATTTTGGGTTGCATTTTACTAAAACGTTAGAACTACAGTAAACGGTATTTTCCAGAAAGATGTGCCTCACACTGTTTGCCAGTCCATTTGTAAATTATAAATTTCTTAGCGCATAGATAACTCACAAAGTTGCAAACACATACATTTTATTAAAACTAGGGACTGAGCAACATTTGCTGATGCTAACACGGTTAACTTTTTCGCCCAGTTAACATGATTACCATTATTCTATGTGTTTTGTAACAGATAAGTTAATTCAAATGAAATATTACAAACAGGATTTGTAACTCCTCACTGACGAATATCATGGAGTACGTCTGAGAATGCCCTTTATGTAGATTTGTTATGTTGAAAGTATCACGGATTTCTTGAGCAGGATTGCTACAGAATTGGTTTCACCAAAGCGTAGGGGAAGAGTACGTACAGTGAGACGCCGAAATTCAAAAATAAATTTGAATGGCTTAGAATACTCATTTTGCTTTAAATTTTTTATTTGATATAGTAACACATTTTACCTTTTCAAAAAAGTGATTTATGAGCAAATATAACAAATACATACAGTTTAACACGATATATTTAAAAAATCGTCTTTGTCTCACTGTACCTTTGAGGGCAGGAACAGTTGGACACCAGTTTAATTATTTTTTTTTCATTACCTACCTCTTGCGTAAAAAAATATATCATACTTTTCTACTATTTATTTATTACAAATATTTGAAATTTAAAAATACAACATTTAAGTAGGTATAAATTAGTTATTATTTGCCAACTAACTTAACGAATATTGAACGACTCGAGGTTTATATCAAAAGAAATATAGGCATTCTGCCTTTTAGTTTTCAACCCGTGACTTATTGGTTTGGGTAGTATCAGAGTTATATCTAACTGTAACACCATAGCTACATCTGCTATATCTGGTGAGAAAAATTTATGTGAAGACTTAGAACTTTGTCTTAAATATTTTACTTCAAATTCAGAAGACGCATTTTTGTTTGATAAAACCTGTCCAACATAATAAATCGGGTTTTTTGCATCAAATTTTACAAGAATATATTCTCCTACAGTAGGTTCTCGATTGGAATCTTCAAAATGATCATTATCGTCTTCTGCCAAAAATTCAGATAGACTGAAAGTTTCATCATCACTAGAGTCTTGAAGAATCATCTCAGTTTCATCTGCATCACTATCCTCATATTTCACATCTCTCTTGAATAATTTCCTTTTAATTTTTTTTACAATGGGTTTCTTACAATTGCGTTTATTTTCAATTTCTTGCCGCTCAGGAGTGTCCGTTGCTATCATTGTCTTTCCCTTCTTTCTGCACTTAGATTTAGTTTTTCTCGGTCCAGCCTTGGGATATGGTCTTACTTGTTCTGGACTTGTAAATATACTGCGATCCTGAGGCTGCAAGGCCTCTCCAGAAGTTGAAGGAGTTGAAAGTGTGCTTGTCGATTCTGTAACCATTACTGCACTTAACGATTCTAATTGTGGCACTGCAACTGTATCACCAGATTCTTCTAGGGGCCGGTCTGTGATTGAACTGGGCAAAAAATCATCTTCTGTGAAAATATGCCGATCATAAGGGAAAATACCTGTTTTCTTGAATGCTGCTGTTATATTGACGGGGGTCATGGCTTTCGGATATGCTACACTAACGCAAGAAGCGACGTTATATATAGAAAATGTTTCAGCAGGATGTGCCATCATCCATGAATCAATGGCAGCGTTATAATATGTATGGAAAGGCTTCAATATTCCCACATCCAGCGGTTGTAACTTATTGGTACAGTGGGGAGGAATTGTTAAAATTACTACACCATTTGCTTTACAAAGATCGATGGCTTCTAGGGCGATATGGCTTTCGTGATTGTCCATTATTATTAGGCTTGGGTTGTTTTTAGAGCTTGCCGTATGTTTAATAAAGTGTTTAAGAACCTGACAAAAACATTCTGAATTCATCCACCCACCTTTTGTAGCTAGTCCAAGGGTGCCAGGTGGTGCTCCAAATATCATGTGTTCTTTGAAATGAACTCTTGGGAATATCATAGCAGGAGGGATACTATTGCCACTTGCACTTACAATGCAGCATGTAGTTACAAGCGTTCCTCGTTCCGCACTAGTTGCTTTATTTACCTGTTTGCATCCCTTAACAGCAAGCACTTTATGTGATTTCTGAACAGTTACAGTTCCTGTTTCGTCCAAATTATAAATTCTGGATCCATCTGCAAAAACTGGTTGACGTGTTAATACTTCTGCTAGTTTGTCAAAGAATAGCGAAACATTATGTCGATTAAATGATGTGGCTCGTGACAAACTGCAGCCTTCGGGAGTTCGCAACGCTAAGTTAGGAAATCGCTTGCGAAAACCTTTCAGCCATGATATAGTTGCCTTTTCTTCTTTTTTCCAACTGTCAGGAATTTTTAAGTTATTTTTTATCGCAAGTTGATAAGCCAAAACTAGACAATCATTAATGGCAAGTCCATAAAACATTTTGGCACATTTAATAATATATTCATTGAGGGATTTCTCAAGTTCATTGGAGAAAATTTTATTTACTTCATAATTGGGTCGCATTCGAGCAGAGTGATCTTCATGATATTTTCTTACATATCTACTAACTGTTTGGAAGCTTAATTTCTTGATTTTAGCAGCTTGTCGAATGCTTACTTGTTCTTCAACAACTAGCATTACAGCTTCTCTCATGGCTTCCTCCGTGAACTTCCCCACAGTATTGTTAGTTTTCTTTATTCTTGGCATCTTCTTGCACTAAAATATTTAAAAATACTTTGGTTTCAAAAAAATACTTAAATTTAGAAATCTGAGGAACAGTGAGACATGTCTCATTGTTCCTTCACACAAATTGTCTCACTGTTACTTTAGCACTGTCGCCGTTCAAAATCACTTTTACTCATCAAGGATACAAACCAAACGAGCAATAAAATTGTGGTTATAATCAAGAAACTTACCCATATCTAGAATATTAATCAAATTTCTTGTCGCAACTTCAGCTGTTTAATTATCTCAACTGTTATCACCCCAAAAATTTTACTTTGTGTACAACGCTTTCGTAAAAAAATAATTTAATGTCGGACTTAAAAGAACGTGAAATGTCATATAGGTGTACCGCTACAATAAAATGTTGGTCAACGTCAGATACCAACTACAAATCATTTGGCATTGAAATATCACTAAACTTGCGATCGTCTCACTGTTCTGACCGTCTCACTGTACATACTCTTCCCCTACTATTTAAGAACAGTGTTTCTTCCACTAGTGCTAGTTTGCACACGTTTCGTTGTGCGGAAAAGTCTTCTATAATACAATCCTGACTTAGTTTCATTTCTTCCGTAAAATTAAGGAACCTATGAAAGCAATACATTAACAGGAGCACAATGAGGCAAAGTATCACTCGTTATGTGAGAAGTCTGATGAAACAGTACTTTTCTTTTAGAATTACCTCACTGAAGTATTCTGAGTCTCTACTTCTGCGAAGAATTTATGCGTACAAGTAAATGTAGCAAATCAACGTGTATTGATCTGAGGAATTCATAGTAATTCCCCTACAACTAATTTTCAAAGTATCATATAAAGCTGCAGAAAACATTAGCTGTTGGCCAAACCAATAAGGAAACTGCCGAATGAAACAGTTTTAAAACAAGCACAATCAGAATAGTAATATGGAATATAATGTTAAAGATTACGAGAGTTTAATAGAACACAAACACAAGATAGTAATTTATTAACTTTTAAAAACTTACACGACATATAGAAGCTTATTAAAATGCAAGATGGTTTATATTGATCAGCTTTTAGAGGTTCTTGCTTACCAAGTGTTAACTAACGCTGTTTGTAAGTATTTCTTACAGTTTTATATTAGAAGTTGATATGTATTATAGTAATTATGACCAGTTAGGTAACGTACATCATCCAAAAATTTCATGACATCACGACTGTCTATGTTTGGATGTAGTTTTAAACGATTAAATATTTTATAACCCTACTTTTGTAATGTACCAACTCACCTGACGAAACATAAACATCTCTGTCAAAACTTTATTTAAGTAGAATAAAAACGTGTCAAAAGTGTCACCAATCGTACAAAAACTACATTAGTTAGTTTACTAGAAATAGGTAAAACTGCTTAAAATATTTAACGCTTTATCTGAAATGTGCATTAGAACTACTAGTCACTAGGTTTCCCGTGTTTTTTTTTTAATTTAAGAGATTATTAAAGTATGCGAAAATAAGCTTCAATTAGCGTTTTCTATTATCATCATAGCTACGATATTAGACGGCCTTTCAACAAGCAGTTTTTTAAATAGTATATAACGGTATCCACGATTGAAATAAAGCAAAGCATAATATGGAAAAACAAAATTATGATAACAACTGCTAAAAAATAGTTTAAAAATACTGTAAAATCAATGTACGTGTATGACACATGTTGACTTAATTTATTGAATTTTTTTCTTATAAACTACCATCTTTTAAGTATATAGGTACAATGCTCATAACATTTATCTAATGTTCTTAAAATCAGAATAACGCCAAGACATCAAATTTATTTTGTGGTAAGTACAATAAACGCATTGGCTCTTAAATTGGCTGTAGTTCGCTTTTCACTCTTGAGATAGACGGCCCCAAGCCTCAGAAAGGACATGGAAGGGAATATGGGAATATGGTTTGACGATGTAAAAAGTTAATTTAATTTTGTCGATTTAGGATAGGAAGTATAATTAATGAGTTTTTAATATAATGAGTTGTTATGATATCGAAATCACCAAGTGTATTTTCAAAGATACTAAAACCAAGCAATAGATCCGTGATCATACTAACCTTAATTAATCATGTTTTATATCTTCATCGGAAAAGAAATAAGAACATAATTTCTTTTTGCTTGAATATTATTATAAAAATTATATTTTAGGGGCAGAAAAAACTTGCAGATACGGACGTGTGTTTTGTTTAAATAAATAAATACATCTTGTGTACTGTTAAATATTCCAAACCAGCTCCATCTCACTTAAATAATTAATCTTCAAGAAACTTCTACCGGTTTTAGAGAATATCATAAAAAACATTTCACCCACTTTATTTACGTTCTGTCCTAGACAATCACAAAATGCCATAACAATAGTAATAGTAATAATGAATTAATTCACAATATGTAGGCAGTTTTCAACTAAATCTTCTTTTAGTATTTAACATCAGATTTATCTAATTCACTTTATGCAATTAAAACCTGGATTTCTTCCAGTGGTTTCTAAAGTTACCTGACAGTAATCAGTTAGTCTAATGAGACAGTACTAGGAGTGAATAATTGTAATTCTAACACTTTTACATTACATTCGGGATTTACATTGTCTACAATTCAGTAAAGAAATCATTATACAACGAGAAACTACGTACGTCCGATAAGGTGTAAGGAAGAATACACGAGAAGAAGCTGTAAACATATGAAAAATCGTAACATTTTTATAGTTCTACAAAATCCACTTTTCGGGGTGCCGGTGGTAAGAAGGGAGAGATTAATAGAAATACAATGTCTCCCTTCTTTAAGCAATAAAAGAATAATGCTGCTACAAGCATATGCATTTTCGAAATTGTAAACGACAAGGTGTAACACTTATTACATAAAACATTCTCCAAACATTTTTATGTTGAAATAAAATCGCAGTATTATTTATTATTTTCAACTTCGCGCGAAACTGAAAATTATTCTTTTTCGTGATATTGACGGAAGGCAATTTCATCATTGTAAAATTCATGGAGAAGCTTTGGGAAAGTACGATATTACCATAGATGAAGGGCTTCTTTTTCGATTGTATGCTACATAAAATGGTAAACGGAAGGCTTCTCAAGAAAAGTTAGGAATCCACCCTACAATTTAGTAGCTCAAAACGAAAAAACATGAATAAGATAATAAATAAACGAAACTATAATCTATAAACAAAATCTATTTTTATTAGTTTACTTCTCTGGTATTGATAGCATGTCTTGAAATGGATAAATCAATTTTGTTTCAGTGGAGTCTTCTTTATGGCTTTGCAAAACATCAACCCTATATTCAAATCAACGGATACAAACTGGTTCACAAAGACGCGGTGTTTACTTATTTGAGGTGTATGGGCTCTTAGTATTTTGCAAAACGTGGTTAGGTTGTAGCTAAACAACGTAGGATGTAACAAAACGTTGCATAAAAAAATTAAAAATGCATTATTAACAGATTAATACAGTGTATTTTCAATGCCTTTCCTTATAGTATGTAATGTAAAAAATCCTATAATTCATATTTTACTTAAAGGTCCATTGTCTTCCATGGCATGCAATTTTCGTGAAACCTGTCGCATCATGTTCTAGATGGTCAGATTGTCTCTTTGGCGAATTTTTTAAATGTTTTTTTAATTGTTCGTCATTTTTGGTCTTTCAACCATTATTATAAACTTTTATGCTTAATATTGCTCAAAATCTTTAAATGCGTCATTTGGAGGATTATCATTTTTGGTTTCACAAGGAATGTTGTTCCTGCTTATTCTGACATAATGGCAGGAGGCTAGATCAGGTCATAATATAATTTTATCATTAGCACGGTGTGGATTGCTAAAAACGACCGTTTGCGAAAGATATCTTCTACGGTAAATGTTTGCATTCACCGAGGGGTGAGGTAGCCCTCACATGTCCAATATAAGGAAGCTTGCCTCCGATATAGCATACCAGAGCAAAACCCTGTTTAAATTTCTTTTCTTATTCTTTCTGTTTCGGCTCAGTTATGGACTGACGACCATGTGAGGAATCCGAACTCAGTAAGATAATTTTTGCTGCCAATCGGTTTTTGCAATTGTCACCAATCTATTTGAATGGCTATTAGACAACACTTTTAAGCCGTCTTCTTTTCGGAAGATTTACTCATCGTATACCTTCCACGCATTCCTTTATAGTTTGCTATACAGTCGAATCTGCTAGATTTTTACTTCTAAAAATATTTACAATAACACGTCTTGGCACATGTACAACTAAATTGAAATATTATATGTTATATTACATTTAGGCATTACTGAACGTTTGTTTAAAATGGCAACGAGATGCCGAGTTAGTTCGGATAAATGCACAGCTAATGCTTTTTTCCAGAAACTTTGTTACATATGATATTGTTGCAATAAGCCACAAACACCTATTCTGAAACCGTTCGCAATGGAGTTCTAGGTCCTGTTAAGGGAATTGTAGCTTTCTTAAACCCACCGTATATGTATACATCCTGAAATAATATATGTGTGCATGTTTTATTGTCAAACAAGATGTCTATAGCCGATGTATTTTGTCGTACACTAAACGTATTGCCTGTTACATTGGCTGCAGTTTTATAGCATTCAGTTTAACGGCCCTAACTCACGGGAAGGCCAGGGAAACAAATATAATGGTTTTCCCATGTAAAACATTGATAAAGTATTCCCAGGCCGGTTTACGATACTCTTAAAACCTTTTACATATGTAACTAATCGTATTCCTTTCTCTGGACTGGGACAGACAGTCTGCATTAAAGTTATCTTCTGACACGTTACCATTTACCTTAATTTTTTAATACGCACCAATTTCAATTTAAATATATTAATACCTAGTTTAACTGAAATTTCTAATTTATTGCTGTAGGTAACTGGATTCTAGTTGCGTCTTGCTTACCTATGCGAGATACCCTCTAATATAAGCTATGTATTATTGCCGAACTACGTGTTGCACAAAGTAACTTTGTTGTTCGTACAACAACTACAAACTTTGTAAGACGATTTATGAAACTTTAGAACTAATTTTGTTGCATATTACGGTCAGTTGCATGCCAAGAACGCCAGTTTTGCTGTATATCTTGTGGTGCGGTGTGGGAAATGTTATTTATAAAGTACTACTCAAATGTCGTTCCTATTTTATAAATTATCCCTTTTATGAGCTTCTGGAAACGTAAAGGAAGTGTGCATTTCTATGCAGTATGTAGTATATTTGATTGGTAACGCCAAACTGCATTTTGCAGTTGCAACTCATGTTCTAGTGGCACGCCTTCTTGCATTAAACGTTTAAAAAGATATTTTAATATTGATTTCATTTTTCCCATATTATACTAAGGAATACAGAGATATTAGAAAAATTAAGTAAGAAAAATATAAGTTCAGTCATTAAAAGCAACAATATTGGTGATTCTGCAATAGACTGTAAAACATAACTTTCTTCCTATCTTTTTCAATAATTTTGTAGCACTTTTGAGTTAACAATATAATAATATACATCACATATATAAAAGTGCTACGGACTTGTGAAATACTCATTACATGATGGTATTTTGATACCTATCATTATACGTTTTTGAATGATCTGCAAATGAAGAATATGAATAAGAACTATAATTATTCGTTATCTTATTTTAGTTAAATATTTTTGCAGTAACAGATTAGGGCACAGGGGCATGAGGTGCTAGCGGCCTCAAAATAAAAACCCTAATGCTGGAAAAAGTGCACTGAGAAAAGCTAGCAAATAAAATCAAAATGTGAGCCTAAAATTCTATGCTAAGCATCACAGTTATTTTACTATTCCGTAATATTCTGACAAATAGTTGTTAATAATCGGATAATCTAGTTTTGCATATGCGTTCGTTAATATTTTTCAAAAAATTTTAAGGGCATTCAGAGACTGTTCTAGTGCTTGCCACCAAGCATAATACGAAAAAAATATTTGAGAAATTTTTAAGAAATCCTAAGTTGAAATTTAAAAACTTTTTAGCCGTTTGTGATGCCATTTAATAATTTGTAAAATGTTTCATGCGCAAGTAGAACGATTTTGATAAAACTTAAAATGTAGATGTACTTTAGGATCAATAGAATGAAAAAAGTAAAGTAGTTTGCTATGTAGAAAAGCCAATTTTGAAATTGGCATTTTACGTATTTGTGTAGCTTTTTTTTGTAGATTTTTATCCCTCACTAATTTTTTCATTGATATTTTATTGCATGTTTCTACTACAGATAGCACGTGTTAAATTTTTACTGTTTTCTTTAGTGCGTATTTATTTAGTTTTTAACGAAAATTAAGTGAAATTCTTTCGAAAAATGTTTATGGAACCTTGCAAAATTTTTAAACCACAATAAAGAGCAAACATAATTGAATAACACTTTCAAAAATGCAGGTTGTGTAATATTTTGTGGTGGTATCTCAATTGGTAGAGCGCTCGCTTTCTGAGTAAAACGTCGATTCAGGCTTGGGTTCGAACCTAAGCATTACTATGTAGATTTATAAAAATCTTGTCTGCAACCCATCACACACAATTTCCCAATCCGGCTTGAAACCGTGGGACCTTAATGCTAAAAACATTCTTTCGAATTTCTGTAGTTCGGATTCGACGTTAAACTGTAGGTCCTCCGAGTTTCTACCTTAGCTGAGGAGAAATACGTGGCAGAGAAGAAGCAGATGCCCAGCAGTGGGACGAAAAGGCTGTCAATGTAGTAATGTTAAAATGTTAAAAACAGCTTCCTAAAATTCCCAAATCAAAGTCCCCCTGTTTTTAATTGCATCGTACGTTCTACTTTTATGAACATATTATTAAATATTCTGTTTATATACTCTTAACCTTCTGTAATTTTAAAGCCAGACTTTCTAAATACAGAATTTTGTACATTCTGTATTGAATTGTTATGATTATTTATATTTATTTTTACGAAAGGAGCCTTTTACTGCTAGAGAACGGGTAGATATGTTTGAACATATTCCAAGTAATAAATAAAATCGGAAGCATTAAAAACGTATATGTACAAGTCGTTATTATAACAGACTGCATCCAAGCCAAAAACAATTGCTATTTTGCATAGCAAATCTCCAATATATAAAATTATGGTTGTTGTTTTTACGTCTAAGCGTACCAACATTTGTACGATGCCTAAGTTAGCATTGTATTTCACTATATAGGGCAACTACAAAGTCCATCCGGTATTTCTAAACTCTGCAATACTAAAAACTAGAGCAGGTGAGACAGGAAGGGGTACATCTACAAATACAGAAACTCTGCATGTTTCTGACATATTCTATAAGTGCTCGTTATGTCTACACTCGGCGACGTGGCAGATATGCATCCTGTAATCAAGTTCTTGTCACACACCTTGCAATATATCGCGGTCGATAGTAGCGGCTGTATCTACGATCCTATGTAGCAGCTGCGGCAAATCACGTCTTTTCGTAAAAAAAATTGCACAAGGTTAGGTCAGGTAACCTTGTAGGCTAAGGAATAAGAAGGGGGTTATTGTTAGATTACCATTGAAGTGTTCTCGTACGTCTAAATGGAAGTGTGCCAGAGCGCCGTCTTGCTAGAAAATAAAGTCCTCTTATTATCACTTGCCCACGCCATGGCTCTTCACGATTGTTCCCTAGCGGTAAAAACTGTACGCCACAGCGTTTTTTGCCGCACCTGCTCTAGTTATCGTACTCTAATGTTCCGAAATCCCGGAGGGACGTATACATTGCCCTATGTATGCTTAATTTAGTTGCAATTTTTTGATTTTAAAATTTAAATCTTAAGCGAACAGGTTGTATTCATTCTAAATCTGCTTACTGTAGTTTACAATAATGCAATATAACTCCTAATGCTACTTTAAACAGTTTTTAACTGTTTTGTTATGTTTGGCGGGATAACTCTGTAAAAATAATAGACGGTATTCTAAATTGAAGAATGCCAGGTTTAAAAACAAATATATTGATATTCGAATGTTTCTATTAGTAAGGAAGTTGCAGACTGTTAAGCGATTCACAAACAGCCTCTATATATTTTGGTGCTAAGCATTATATGAATTTAGAATGAGCACGAATACTTATTTTGAACAGATGCCTCGGCAGGAGATTGAACAGGGACAAACGAAAACTTGGTATCAGATCTCTCCATTTTCTTTGCTTTTCGGAGACCATTCGTGCGGCGGCGTATCTATAACGTGACGAGTCACGTCCTAATTGACGGTCTTACAACCCACCATCACGAGCGGATGTTGCAGACCTTCAGCATTAAGGCGCCCTTGCTAATTATACCGCTCACTTCGCATTCGGTGTCCTGCACTTGGTTACAAACTTACTCATCAAATGCCATCACATGAAAGGATTGAATTATATCACAAAACTTAAGAAATATAACGTGGGAGTAGGAAGTGTCTTCTGTAAACAAGACATTTAACGTTAGTGGTATATTTACTATGAAAACAACATTTCTCTACTAATGGACTCTCACGCCATTTTTTGTTATGACAAAATAAAATACTAGACGGTATTTTTTTCTCTTACGGTATTTTTAAATTATTAAATTACTTGTAAATCCCAATGATCTAATATTTATATAGACCAAGCTCCGAATTATTTTATAGTCAAATTTTATTAATGAGACGGAGGGGAATGTAAGATTTGAACACTATTATAAGTGTGGGAATTTGATCCAACACATTCGAGTACTTTCGGGTATGTTTACGTTTGATATTTTGTTGGAAATACTGAAAAAACAGTTTATTTTGTGTTTTTCAGCTAATTTATAGATATGAAACCTCTCATATTATGCAAGAAAACGGTTGCATGGGACACATACAATTTTTCGCGCAAAACAAGAATGACTTGCATTCAGCGAGAACATAGCCGTCGTTCATGCACTTTCAGTTTTAAGAGATAAGTATTGCGTATTGTCTGGGACAAATATTGTGGAACACTCCATTTCCCATGGTATTATTATTGTCTTTAACAATTTAAAACATGACTGTACGTTTAAATACTTTAATCACATTAAATATAAAACTAATCTTTCGGTTATTTTTGAATTGCCCGCCACCAAGGCCACTGTCCTCGAATAAAGTAAAGATATTATGTCCTTCTAGATATTTCTCTTTTAAGAATTATCTTCAAAATAAATTTGCATTTTGGTATAGATGGTATCTAGCTTTCATATCATTGGTAAACACATACACATAACCACATAGCATATGGGAAAGAAGAAATGGAAATTAAAGGAATGACGTAAACCGTTTCATGAAGAAATAGTCATCGCTGTGTATTAGACATAATATTATCAATTTTCGAAACCATGACAACATAAGAAGGATTACTGGACAAAATTACAAATCACATACAACATGATTTTTATAGAGTCCAACGCAAGATCGGGGGTATACTAACACGCCGAAAGGAAGATATTAATGGGTATATATAAACACAAGCAATAGAAGAAGACAAGTGGGTAATATAACATATGAGAAAAAGATTCGACAGCGAGAGATTATCAAGATGTACAAAACATAATAACTACTATAATACTAACGTTGGAACAAATCATGGAAGCCATAAGAAAATTAAGAAACCGAAAAGCACCAGGGCGACATCGAATTTACAACGAACTTCTCAAATATGGAGAAAATGATTTAAGTACAGAATTGAGCAAGTTGTTTCAACTAATACTCAATAAGCGCACCACACCTAAAGATTGGAAGTCAAGTCCCAAGAATTACAATTACGTTTCTTAATTCCGTTATGGAATTGTTTACAAATATACTCAACACCGTTATTACTGATACCGGAAATTAAACGAAGAACAACAAGGATTCCACAACAATCGAAGTGCAATCGGCGAAATATTCATAGAGTACAATAAGCCGGATTTCACGTGCTTTATCGACCTGACAAAAGCATTTGATCGTATAACAGTAAATGGTGTTCTAGAAATACTAGAAGAACAACATATACAAGTGATACTAAGAAAAGGAGGTTGCTTGAGCTCTTTGCTCTTTAATTTAGTGATAGACAAATTATAGAGAAGGTAAGAAGAACGAGTCATCGATATGCAATGGCAAATCGAAAATTAACACGAATATGCTATGCAGATAATGCCGCGATCATTGCTGAAAATGAAGACGACCTACAAAGGTTACTGCACACGTTCTGACAGCTCAATCTTACAATCGAGAGATATCCACGGAGAAATCCAAATCGTTAGTAATATCTAAAGAAACTAGAAGGTGTAAATTAGTAATCAATAACAAAACCGTAGAACAACTAATGTATTGCAAATACTTAGGTGTGGAAATTGCAGCCGATAGAAACCTATGTACAGATATTGGATCAACAGAGTGGATAGCGTGTCAGGATAGTTGAAAGACATGGTTTGGAAAAACAGAAACATGACCACCAAAGCAAAGATCAGGATATACAAAACTTGCATTCGCCCATTAATGACATATCCGCAGAGACAAGGGCATACACGTACACCAAAGGAGTATTCCGTACGACGAAAATGGGAGATCCATGGCAAGTCACATTCTCTATGATAAAATACTAAACGAAAACATAAAAGAAATAGCAATGTCCAAGACATTGTTAGATGATCAAGTAGGTGCCGTAGAGAATTTAATAATCCATTTACAAAGAATGCCTAACAACAAGGCTGCCCAAAATGGCATTAAATGGTAAACCGGAAACAATACGCCTGGAAGACTACCAAAACGCTGGTTAGATGGGCCTCTTGGTCATAAGAGTATCAAAAATAATATTGCATCGAACAGATTTTAGATCTATTACAAGAACAAGAAAATACATTCCATTTAATAGTTATAAGCTATGCTTAGATCCCCTACGTATGTAAACTTTAAACGCGCAGCACAGGAGAAGATCGCTCCGACGCTGATGAGATATAGTACAGAAAAAGTTGTAATTCGATTATCGCTGTTTATGAACTGTCCACGTAAATATGTACGAGGGCTGTTCTCTTTCCGCTGAGCCTATCTAGCAGGCTGTTATATTTTGAAATAAATTTTGCCTGAAATTTTACTGTAGTTGTTTCAAAGTTTGATTAAAGTGAAAGTTGTCAAATACACTTGAAGGTTTTGAAAATACATAATTTTAAAGTAATCCTTTCCCCAAGAAATCATGGAATTGAATAAAGAGCATTATCGAGCTGTGATTTTTTACAATTTTACGCGTGACTTAAGCCGTAAAGAATGTTTTGAGGAAATCACTCGAGTGTTTGGTGACAAGTTGTGTTCCTTAGCTACTGTAAAGCGGTGGTACAATGAATTTCAACGTGGTCGGTTTTCCATAAATGACAACTTTCGAGCTCCTAAGCCAAAAACGGCAGTTACCGATAAGAATATTGGTCTTTTACGAAACATGAAGAGGACCGGCATGCTACCGCCAGGAGTATTCAAGCAATTTTAAAGATTGGTGTGAAAGCAATTGAAACCATTTTACACAAACATCTGATGGTACATACGCTTTGTGCCCGTTGGATTCCTCACAATTTGACTCCAGTTCAAAAAGAAAACGGTGTGGCATGGTGCAGATCTACATTGAATCGCGTTGATAATGGATCGTCTCATTTGGTGTACATCATTACAGGTGATGAAACGTGGGTATACTGCTATGATCCCGAAAGAAATCAACAGTCGGTAGTTTGGGTCTTTGAGAACGAATCGGCTCCAACAGAAGTGAAATGGCCGAAACAAAAAGATGATCGCCACATTTTTTGAAATTATTGGACATGTTTCCACTGTAGCACTGGTGAATCGTCGTACTGTTAATGCTGAATGGTACACTACAGTTTGTTTGCCTCAAGTTCTCCAAAATGTTCGCGAAAAACATCCAAGAGGAAGAATCATCTTGCATCAAGATAACGCTTGGGTGCACATTGCTGCTTTAACGACTAAGTACTTGAATGCCCAAAACATTGAAATAATGGGTCATTCGCCGTATAGTCCAGATCTAGCACCTAATGATTTCTTTTTATTTCCGCGTGTCAAGAATAACTTACGGGGTTTACGTTTTATATCGGCCGAAGAAGCGGTTGACGAAGATTGGAGAAAATATTTTGATGATTGGTTTTCACGGATGCAAAAATGCATTAACTGTGGAGGGGATTACTTTGACAAATTATAAATAAGTGTGTTTTGTCAATAAATTGTGTATTACTTTACTAGGCTCAGCAGAAAGAAAACAGCCCTCGTATAATAACTGCAATAACTTAGGGTATGAAGAAAATTTGAGTTTAAGTTCGCTGTAAATATTAATCAAATGTTCAATTAACCGTACCTTTATAAATATAGCAGTAAAAGTTCAATTTGAAATCGTGTAGAGATAGTTACACTTTTGTAATAAATTCCATATTTTAGGAACATACTATTACATACTAATAAAGGAGCTCAGTATTAGGATGGAAGTTCTTGCATAAGAATCAAATTTTATATGCGTAGTATAAACAATTTAAATCTTTATCTTATAATAACTAACAACTCCAACACTGGAAATCGGAAACAAATACTAGTTGAAATGAAAAATCAATTCTAATTCCGTTAAATAATTATTCTGCTTCCTTTCGCCTCTGGGTCATTCTCTGTATTTTCTTCCGTTCGTTCGATTAATAGCATTGCAGTACTCTTCAAGCCAAGTCATGTTTAATAATTTTCAAAACCACAAAGAAATACAACACAGTATATTTCATATTTGGCAAGGATTTTGCTGGTTGGTTGTCTTTGCTGATATTGCGAAATAAAAATGAATGCCTACCAAAACAGAAATACGAATCTGCTTCTGGCCATGTTTCAACAATATGCCACACACAAAACATTCTACGCTTCAAACGTTGGTGGCATAAAATCGTCAATTTGGTAAAGGACTAGATATCCGCAACAGAATTGTCGACCTTTAAATTTGGGTTTGTTCTTTCAAATTACTAAATGCCATTCACAGTTAACGCAATTATAAATGTCACAATTCAACGTTCAGTTAAAGAATATTGAATTTTCGCCGAAAATGAATGCCTCAACTGATTTCTAGAATCCAATAACGTTACCAATGGAACACGTGGCGCTGCGAGACGGCGTGAATCGACGCTTGTAAAGCTGCTGAAGTTACCGATGCGCCATCTGCAGGAAAGCTTAGAAAGTTAGACGCAGGCGAAATGTGATGCGGAAGCAACAATTTGTTTCATGGTTGGCTTGGTTCAATATTTACCGACACTAAAATTTATTCGCGGGCGTTTAAGGTTACAAAATCAAATTTTATTGCATCCAAATTATTTAGGGGATGATTGATGATAGGAAATAGCTAGAAAACTAACTTAGCAGCTAAAACAACACTTTAAGAATGATTTATGTTACAATCAAACATACAGTTCTCTAGGGGCATTAAAGCCATTATTTCTATAAACGCTGGGTCATTCCATATAAGTCAACGAATGTTTGAACATTCCTATTACTGATTTCACTAAGATCAATGAATAAGTAGTACAGGATAGAGATACGCAAAAATACTAATTGAGGGGCTTGAAATATTAAGAGCTTTAAAGTTATAGCTTATCAAATTATGAGTATTTTCAAATGTGCAGTTTTTAGTTAATTAAATGTATGTGTTCGCTAAAAATTATTTAATAATTTACTTTAACCTATATCAATGTGCTTTCATTTAATATTAGAAGTTATTTTATTTCTGACTCATTTTATTCATTGAGCCATAGTCTCATTGTAAAAATAGCGGCTTTTAACTGCAGTTTAATAACATCAAGATAATCTTAGCTACTATACAGAATAATAAACTATTTTGAAATTAATGTTTAATTACCAAAATGGTTCATCAATTATTGTCTTTAATATAGAAGGCATTGACCGATAAATTAATAATTGTTTTCCTAGGAACGTCAGTTATTGACATAAATATATGCATAATTGCAGGTCCTTTTCGTCTTGTTTATAAAAGTTATAAATTTAATATTACTGTGGTGCTGGCGATTTTGTTGAAATGGAAATATTCGAGACAAAGGCTATGATAAAATACCTTTTTGGGAAGGGTTTATCATCTCAGGAAATTTATAATGACATGTCCGTAGTGTTCGGTGATAGTACCCCGTCAAATCAACTAATTAAGAATTAGTGCCGGGATTTCAAATTAGGAGGTAAGTCTTGTCAACATACACCACATGCTGGACTGCCAACTACTGTTGTCACTCGAGAAAATATTGGTCCGGTCCATGATATGGTAATGAGTAATCGGATAATGTTGAGAAAATGTTGTCACCTGATCAGAAGCGTACCAGGTTTCCCGCCGAAGCGAGCAATGTGAGATTAATGGACACGGATTTGGATGAATTTGGAAAGATTTGTAACTGTAGATAATACCTGATCGCTTTGATCCAGAGTGAAAACAGCAGAGTATGGAATGGTTGCATCTTGGTTCCCCGTCCGCACGGAAGTTTTGGAATTCTGAGAGAGTTCTTCTTGTTGATTATTTACCACGCGGTCAGACAATAATCGGAGAGTATTAAGCAAAACTTATACCAAAAGTTCGTGCGGCTGTAAAGCAAAAACGACGTGAAAAATTGAAACGCGGCGTTCTGTTCCACCAAGACAACGCTCCCGCTCACAAGAGCTGTGATTCTATGGCTGCTATCCACAATGCTGGATTTGAAATTTTAGAGCAACTCCTATATTCGCTAGATCTGGCCCCCCAGTGAGTTTCGCCTGTTCCCCAAATTAAAAAGTTGGAACGTGTACGCGTTATTTGAAGCATGATACTGTTGTAACTCATTTTTAAAACTAAAAATCGCTGTTATTAGGTTTAAGTAGTGCTTTCATTCCAATGCTAAAATCTTTAATGGCGTTATGAAAACCAAATCACTAAGCTAACATTGTTGTTTGGAAAGGCAAGAAACTGTGGCGAATCTTTGCTTTTTATATGTAACTACCGCAGAGTTTTTATAAATAGTAAACAAGAACAATTATTTCTAGATTTCTTCTGAAAAGGAAAGCAACTTTGTATATTAGGGAAAACATCGTGCAGTTTTTTGACATCTGCCAAGCAAATTGTGTGGGGATTAAGTTTTCATAATATTGTTGAAGACTAGTTATTGGACCGTTGTATAACAATTTTCAAAAACAGAATACATTCCCATACCGGGAGTATGGTAAGTAAAATGTCCATTTAGCTCGTAACCCACAGCCTCTTCCATGAATGCATAAATAAGAAAAATCTATTATATTTTCAAAATGGGCTCCTGTTCCATCCTAACAATAATAAGTTTGTTTTAGATTAGGAATGAAAGCAGTATCTATACAGAAGAGGCTACCCATGCATATAAGGTACCTTACTGTAGTGTATTACCTGCAGAGACTTACAGCATAAAAAAGACAACAAGCTTAATTAAACGGTGGAGCAAGACGAAAACGTAATCTGTAGGAATTCTCTTAGCGCAATACGTAATGTGATGGACACCTACACAAAAAAATTCCATAAAAAATATCCAAGATGATATAAATACGGCAAGCCATAATCAAGGAAAAGAAGTAACAGTTAGGTGGGTACCGTCTCACCTAAGTATAACGGGAAATGAGAAAGCGGATCAAGCTGCAAAAGAAGCAATCACCCAAGATCTGCAAGATATACCAATTCCAACAGGTGATATTAAAAGTATAATAAAAACTAAAAACAAAGAACAATGGCAAAAGAAATGGGAACAAACAGTCAACAACAAGCGTAGAGATATAAAAGAGTCGAAGAGTGGGCAGTACCTGAAGACTGATAAATACAAACCAGATTAGCAAGATTACGAGTTGGACATACACGCCTCACATATAACTACCTACTACAAAAAACAGAATCCAACATATGCGACACATGTAATATAGAAATATCAGTTAAACACCTTATACTTCATTGCAACGAATACAGTGCACAAAGAAAACAACACAACATACCCACCACATTTAAACAGATATTAACAGATGATACAGAAAATCATCAGCTAACTGAAAACTACCAGTCTAATTAATAACATACAACTTATTGCTAACGGACAGTCTTTATCTAAATATTTTGTATTCTTACATAAATTAGTATAGTTATACATATATTTGTATATTTGTGGTCTAAGCTACCGAAATACTTCTGATTTTTCTCCTTAAAAAAATATGATAAGATAAAGATATGATATGTTTGAATTATAGTACACTACTTTATTTTTAAATAAAATTACCGATTTCAGTTGACTCAACCAACGTATTTTGTGTTTACTAACTAAATTGAAGGTAACACTAAGTTAGTGAATGCAATAGAATTAAACACGGTGTTTTGATTAGCAAATTGTCACAGAAATGTCATTAAAAGTCAAATTACTAAAAATAAAAAACTACGTCAAATCCTACGTTTATTTTAAAATGTGAAATTTGTATTGCACGTTGTTGCAACATTTTTGGAAAAGTCAAGCATTGCAGAATCTTTAAACTTCGGATGGAAGTTTTGGGTAAACCAAGGGTATGATGACCACAATTACAGATTGTTGATTCCTTTTGTTGATTAAATTACAGTTAAAACTTATCATTTCATAAAAATATCGCACGATAAGGAACTCGGAATTTAATTTAAGACTGCCAGTAACTCCTTATGAGGTTAACAGCAAATTGGTATAAGACATTATCACTCCATTTTTGATCCAGAATCAGATGGCATGTCTATTAGCCGCTATTTAAGATTCACCCTGTATGATGAGGTTCTGTTATACACTGGCTTGGTGAGTATTAGAAGTGTTGGTATTAATTTAATTATTTACTGTACTTCGATTTGTTCGAAATTCCCTAAAATGTTTTTAAAAATTTAATTTTATATATAAACCTATGGAAAGACATCAGAGCAGGACAAATCAAATAAACCCTGAGCCATCTAATAAGTCAATTTGTTATCATTCTAATAACAAACATAGCATACGTTATACATTTTGGATTGGCTGTAAGCCATAGGTAGGTGCTGTAGAAAAATGCCGTATCTAAAAACAGTAACCAACAAATAGTGCGTTCGCCAAAAATTTGGTAGTTGCACTCATTTATTTCATTGCACTGAATATGTTTTTGTAATAATGCAGTTGATTCAAGGTAACTTCTATTTTAGGATAATGAAGCATTGGATCGTTTTTATTGAGAATAAATTGTTCTTCCATTTATTGCATGCCCATTTACAGGAAGTTCCCTCTAAAAGGGTTTTACTTACAAGTAACTGAAAAATCGGATGGGGAGTTATTTTTCTGACAGAATGACCTTAACTTCTAATGTAAACTAACTCCCATTTTAAATTTTTTTGCTATCTTTGCTAATAATCGAGATATACGCTGCGACATGTAAAATCAATTAGACTACATATCTTATTCCACCTGTTCAATATTATCTCAAGTTGTACGCGTACCATGTAACCTAAAAAATAACAACATACCGTGCCAGACGTCTTTTTAGTTAGAGTTGACCTTTGCTGTTTAATTAGGCGTGATAATCTTTGCGTTCGCTGAGCCGTAGTAAGGGGACCGTTGTTATCTGCTTCATCGCAAATAAAGGAATTCATAGAAATATCCTGTTTTGGTCCTGGCCCAGGAGGAGAGTGGCGCGGTGTAACTGTTGATAATGGAACCATACGCGCGATTAAGGTTTCACTTCGCACACTCCACTGACTACTTCCGTACTTTTTTTGGTTCATAAGATCTCCAATACTGTCCCGCACACTATGACTGGTAGTACTTAAAACCGATCGCGAAAAATAAGGACTATGAGGTAAAGATGCTGGACTCGTCGAAAGCTGATGGTTTGCTGTAGTGGACCGTACGAGATCTGGCAATGGTCCTCCAGTTAATTTATCTAATTCAGACATACTTGAACCTCTTCGCATGCGTAATCTAGCACTCTCAGGAATGTCTTTAGCACTGCTTTTCTTTTTGAGGCGATCTGCAGATCTAGTGACTCCCGAATGCTTCATTGAAAACAAACCCGTTTTTAGAGGAAACAGCAATGCCCACTCGGTGGAATGTTTCTCGTCTTCGCTCATGGTAGTTACACTAACAAACTGTTCGCGTTGATTTTTATTCATTGTCTTAAAGGTATATATTGATCAGCTTAGTTTACTAAAACTGTTAGAAAATTGTTGAAAATTACCCTTCGCGAACAGATTCACCACAACGACTGGAGTATATTACAGTTTCAGGGACCAATAGGGTGGGATTGTATATCTCAAATGTTAATACTAACACAAAGACACAAAGCTTGTTCAAGAACAGCACTTCTGACTGAAAACCAGGACACTGAGTGCGAAGTGATAACTACATTGCATTATAACGAGGTTGCTACAATTTCCTTCCGGATAGGTTGATAACGAATGAGGCCTTGTTGAACAAGGGCGAATTTCAATGCTGTTAAACTAATTTTAATTTAGGTTTTAGTATTTTAAAATTTAATTTTATGAAAAAAAAGTTCAATTTGGAACTACTCGACATTTAAAGATCAAAATCGAACTGTATAAGAAATCGTCGAATACTTCGTTTTATTTTAAATGCAAATCTTATTTATTCATTACTAGCGAATGTTGATCCTGACGAACGCGTCTGAGACTGGAAAATTTAATCTGCTATTTTTATCACATGTGCTGACGAACAATAAGCCTGATTGAATACATTTTCTATCACTTGACCTAACACAAAAGTAAATAAACAATTTAGGGAATCCAAAAATTTCAATATCGAACAGAAGTAAATACAAAGCAACACATTTTATAAATTTTAATTCCAATAATTGCCACACAGTTTAGCACTCTAAAGCCTCTGCTACTTTAATTAATTGCCTATAATGGAATACGCACGTCTTTTATACAGTAGAATGTAAATGCTATTTGAGGATGATATCTCAAAAGATGGGATAACATTAAGACTAGTAATATAATTTATAATCAAACGTATACTGTTTATCATTATTATTATTATAAGAACATGCTGTTTATTAACGAATTAAAGTCAATAGACTCTCGAAAATATTATTTCATTCCAAAACTACTGTGAATAACAATTTATAAATATATATATATGCACCCTACGTAAGAATGGTTTTCAGCTCAAAGTCATCAGTCAAGGTTTCGACATTGGTAGAATTCTGTAACAACATGCATGATATGGGTAACCCTGCACAACTCTTATCACTGCTAATTGTCAATTATGTGGGTCAATATCGCAGTATCACCTGTCGGCTCTCCATTCCCATAGATAAAACTAATTGTGAATAATTGCATCCATTACACATACACGTAACTTATCAAAACATTTAATTACGTGTGCGGTTATATCTTATCGGAAGGATTTTCTGTGCAAAATAACAGTTTACGCTGATAGAAAATTCCGGAAATTATGCATCACCGTTTCGAAGTTGTAATTAAATTAATTAAGCGTCCGTTTGATTTGGGCAGGTAGAGAAAAATAGTTTCCGTAGTCAGGGGTACAGTAAAACATATTTAAAATGTTTTAAAACTGGCAAGCTCACTGAACACTAGGAAATTAACCAATAATTAGGTATATATTTCACATGTTTCAAAGCACGTTCACACAGTGTCATAATCTATCAACAAACACGTCTCACTACACACTGTAAAACAGCTTTCAGAGGTGGTGTTTCAGGAGTATCGGGGAAGGATCGAAAGCCCCACTCTTTATTGGTTACTCACTCATCTAGATATTAACGTTGTTAGCATTGCCTTGGTCATAGGCGTGAATGAGAGCTTTCAGATAAAGGAGAAACAATACGTCTAAAACATGCCAATATAATTATAGAAGAATAACGTAAGCTACGTCAGCGTTGGCCCCAATGAGTTTATATCCCTCGGACGAAGATTCCTTATTAGCTTGGCTATTAAATAACCTGAATAGAGAGACAAAATTGCTGGTTAAGGATGTGGGTTAGAGATGAAGGGCTCTCATTTCTTTGTTCTAATATAATTAAGATGCTATCAGCTGTTGGGGGAAATAACCATCTTCTAATAATTAATATCACTTGTACGTGTAGGAGAAATAGGTATCAACGTGACTAATACAAGAATTCATTGGTTCGATATTTACTTTGCTGTTTCTGTTTGCAAGCGCTTTTTGTTTGGAAACTGTGTTTGCGTTACAAACGTGGCACACCTTAATCCAAGAGGTAACAGAGCAAGTTAAAATAAGGAAAATACTAAATTCTATCAATTAATCAATCTTAGAGGTTCTATTCAAAATATGTATGAGTCCAAATTGAGATACAAATTTAAATATGGCTGATAAATGTTTGTATTATATTGTATTCCTGCAGTTTAAAAAACCACTAAAATTCCTTTAATGTTAAATCAGGTATTAGCAGCGTTGTCAATGTAATTATGAGTGATTACCTTTCGAGTAAAACATTTTAGAATAATTTGGAAGACTCTATCGCGTTTTGGAGATATTGTGCATCACCGAGAACATCTTAACCATGATCACTGACAGTAAAACATCTATCTACGTATTATTTTTGAATTTTAAAATGTATTATTTCAATACATACTTTCAAGTAAACATTTAAATTTGTAACCACATTTACAATTCTTATTAGCTACTACTAATTAATACCATCAACAAATACACAATTTCATTAATTAATCTTCATTTAACCTCATGGTTGTGCAATGTATAATTATACTACACAAGTACATATTTGTGTTTGACTCCGAAATTGCTTCGACAAGTTACATCCATCGTAATCTACTATGTCAAGACCTACGCTCAACATACTTTTGTTCAAACACATCGATTGCACTGCTGCCTTTGATATTCACAGTGGAGTTGAAACAACTCGTACGATTTGTAATCAAGCAAATTTTTTTATGTAATATAAGGAATATATGCTGAATAAATGGAAGAGATAGAATTTGACCAAGTGTATTTTATTATTGACATGGATTATATTTTCATTGCATCACGAACTGGATGGATATACAGAAGATGTCAGATCAAGGGAACTATGAGATTCGAGGGCGCCTCGATACCTTGAACTGAGGAACATATTTGATAATCAAACTATTACAATTTAAATTTTTTTCTAATAGTTTGAATATGGCATATGCCCACGTATTGAAGTTATAAGTCGAACCCAATTATATTAACTAATTTTCAGAAAGTTCTAAATACGGAATTTTGGTAAGTGTGGTAATTTCTACATATTTTCTTAAATTTGAAGAATCGCGAGACTAGTTAAATACGTAAATTGGGTAACGTACATATGTGTACCTATATCATTGAATCCTATTAGAACTAGTGTATCCATACCTTAGAGTACAGAATTGGCAAAAGATAGCATTGTATAAGCTACAGCAAGATGAGTTAAGCCATCAAACGGATCGGAAATCACGTAAAACCTATAGGCAACACGTTTTATATTATCAGGGTGCTAAAAAAAGTGTCACAAACATTGAAAAGCGGAAGCACGACCCAAAATATGACGAAAAGTTTTAATGAACATGGGTCCGCAAATGGACGGTTTCGGAGATACAAAGGATTATTCCTTTTTCTAGCAGATGTGCTTTTTTTCGCTTATCTTTTTTTTTTCTTATCGTATGTCATATAGGTTGACATTCAGTGCACAATTCGAATTCTCGCTATGCCTGTTTACTTTAACATTGAATTAGCAAACATGCACTTCATATATGGTCTTGCTAATGGGAATGCCAGAGAAGCGCTACGTCTGTATGTTGACGCCCATCCCAATCGCCAGATCCCTTCAGTTCGTTGTTTTGTAAGACTACACGAAAAATTGCATGATACCGGTTCATTTGGGAAACAGTCCCATTATTCCGAGAGACCAAGGTCGGTATGCACCCCTGGGGCAAAAGTGGCAATATTAGCACGGGTAGAGCAGAATCCGGATACAAGTTTGCGGAGAATATCAGCCGAGGTAGGAATTAGTAATCCTCTTGTTTGGAGAATCCTATACGAGCAGCAGCTTCACCCATACCATGTACAACGAGTGCAGACCCTAAACCCACCTGGTCATCAAACACGCTCGGTTTTTTGCAGCTGGTTTCTACGCAATGATGCCGAGGACCACAATTTTCTTGCCAATATTCTTTTTACTGATGATGTCGGGTTCACACGAAATGGAGTTTTAAATTTCCACAATACCCATGTGGGCCGACGAAAATCCCCATGCTATTATGGAATCCAAACATCAAGTACGTTTTTCATTGAATATTTGGACGGGTATTTTGGGCGACTATTTACTGTGTCCAGTTGTTTTACCAAACCGATTAACAGGCGCTGGTTACCTAAACTTTCTGCAGAATACACTGGGTAATCTTTTAGACGATATTCCTTTGAACCAAAGGCAACAAATGTGGTTCCAGCACGATGGTGCTCCGGCGTATTTTTCGATTGTTGTTCGAGAGTATTTACACGAAACTTTTGGACGAAGATAGGTAGGAATAGCCGGACCTGCATCATGGCCTGCAAGATCTCCCGATTTAAACCCCTTGATTTCTTTCTTTGGGAATATTTGAAAGCGTTAGTGTACTCTACAGCTGTAAACGACCTCGACGAGCTGCAGCAACGAGTAGATCAGGGATGCCACCGAATCCGCGACAGTGTGGGGGTTTTCGAAAGAGTTCGAATATCCATGCGGCGGAGATGTCATGCCTGCCTTAAAATGGAGGGAGAACACTTTGAACATCTTATTTGACTTTTTGCCTTTGCTGTTTTTTCATAAATTACATTATAATTATTTGTATGTTTGTTTATGCATAACAAAAAAGCGGTGTAAACGCAAAATGTTTCGTAACTCCGAAACTGTCCATTTGCCGACCCACGTTCATTAAAACTTTTCGTCATATTTTGGGTCATACTTTCACTCCTCAAAGTTTGTGACACTTTTTTAGCACCTTGTATATATTTAGTACAAATGCAATTAACCGGAAATATTATACTTGCTTAGACAAATTTAAATAGTAGAATTTCGTATCAGAAAAACATTTGTAACATTACTAAATGAAAACCGCAT
>JABXWE010001764.1:0-30480 GCA_014611495.1 Limonius californicus
GCACGCCAAGTCACCTACGACGTACGAAGTCACCAGTCCTCAAAACCCAGGACCAGCAATGGGGACCTACCACACGTCTGCACTCAGCCCATATCACGGGACCACGGACACCATCCCGGTAGCTGTACAACCCATCCGAAGGAGAGGCAGACCAAGGAAAACCACGAATGCTGGATCCACGTCGGGACGCCAATAGGATCCAGAGGGGGAGCCTGTAACGCGTCACCTTAGCTACGCCCCACACCACTATAGTCCAGGCCCGCACCTGAACTCTCAACTACCCATCTACCGCACACCAACTAGAGAGCGCGCTGTCCGCAAATATCCCTACACAAGATAATGTCTTTCGCGCTTAAAAGCAGAAGCCGGCCCGCTCTGAAGGCAAGCAATCGCTCACTGTAGTTCGCTTCTCCTCGTTGAGAACTTACTCGAAACGCACCGCTTATTTTTCCATCGTTCTTTCAACGTTATATTTGTGTTATTATTACTGTTCTATTTTGTTTGTGTTCTGTGAACCTATAGTTTGATTTTAATAAATCATCTATTACAATTTTTATCGAGTTCGATTTATTCAGCTTACGCTGGTTTATCATAGCTCACAATTTTCAAAGTGTTCTCAGCCTACTGCTTTCAATTAAATCACCCGTTTGAAAGCCTGGCTACCACAAGTTGTGATTTTAACAACTAAGCTTCAAACAGTATACATTCTTTTAACGCCGAAGAAGCAAAAAGTAACATCCAAATTAAATTGATTGATCCAGTGCAACACGGTGCTAAAATAAAAGTATAATAAAGTTGGTATTCCAATTATTTATTGTACTTGCCAGAACATATAATTGAAATGCTACAAGAATCTTGGCAATGTTTCGTAGTACATACCAGTGGTAAAAGTAGAAAAAATGTCTTGCCGAAATACAACAAGCTTGTGACGTACACACTTGTGTCGGACGAGAGTTGACCATGCTTCTACCTCCAGCTCTACCTCTACGAAATCCCATTATCCAATTTCCCTGGTCTTTCCCATCCTTGCATTACCGTTCTGGGCATACATACAATGACTTTCCTTTTGAGTGAGAAATCATTTTTGTATTATATTTTCTGCCAGAGATTATTTACGAAAAACAACATATTGTTTTTCTTTGCTGCCTAGCGCCTTTAAACCAAAAATTCCGTTTCATAATCTTTTACCGGAAAGGTGTTCCGGAGAGTTCCGGCTTACTTTCACTTCTGGTACATACCTATGTAAAGAACTATTTTACCTTCTAAATACTAATAAGACTTAACACAGGGCGGGATTACTATTTGACTTCTATATTAAAAATATCCTTATCGCAAAAGGTTACATCCCATATTTATAAAATACATAGTTTCTGAGAAAAAACCCCAAGTTTCTTTCTTTTTTTTAATGCCACCAATTTAAGACATTTTTGTAGGTAATATATGACAACAAGATTAAATATTACTAAACGCGCAACACAGACATAGGAGAGAATAGCACTACGTCTCCTAAGAGATAAAGCACTCTAAGAAGAAAAAGATTAAATATTAATATATTTTTTAATGTGTCCCCTTCCAATTTTTCTAAATTTTTAAATAAAAAATAAATATAAAATATAAATGATACCCAAAGAGATCTTTTTTTGCTCACTAAAATTGAGAGATGTTTATGTCAGCGGAGCGCAGACTCTCGTATACTGAATTTGGTGGTGCGTGTTTATATATGAGTTTGATACCACTAGTTTGACAATGACGTCTTAACAAGCGGAGATACCTAACAAACAAGTAAAAATCTACGGAAATAATTAAATTTTATATTTACTTCGTTATTAATAGGTAAACATCACACTTTTTAGGTGGACCTTCAATCCTATATGTTTCTTAGTAACGAGTATCGGTTCTTTCCCATTAGCCTGAAATTTAATGGATGTAAGAAGCTAGAAACGGACCACTTTGGAGTTGTAGAATCGCTTCAAAAGTCTGTCAATAGAAAAATGCGATGTCCTATTGAACGGGTAAATATAAAAATTTGCCAGATTTTTTACGAGAAATCAAATGTTTTGTGATGCGGGAGTTTATTGGTATTTGTTTTATCCTACGTTAATGTTTTAGGGTTGGTTCAAAATGACTTACGGTAGGATAGACTATTCGCATTTTCCTCCTTACCTACCTGAAGGTCGGTACAAAACGGAAATTAAATATTCTGAAAGATCCAGCTTTTTGCTCGAGGTGCACTTCTATACAAAAATTGAAGAGGTTTTAACAAAATGGGAGTCATAAAATGGTTTTCTAATATTTCTGTACCTATTGTACGATATTGGTTCGATGAAAGTCGGATATTAAAGGAAGAAAATAAGCTACTGCTTATGTTACTTTGCTTTAATTATTATAAGGGCAGCATGTATGCGCGTTTCGCACAATAACCTGCAAAGTTGAAAAAGTATTCCAATAGATACAGAATTATTCTATTTTGTTACCACACTTTGCTTTGCACCATTTAATGTATTACAAACTATAATGTATTTGGTGTTGGAATATAATAGAGGAATATAACAAAATGTTTGTTTATTGTATCTTACGAAACAATTTCTTCCATAATGGTGCGCTGGTGAATAGAAATAAAATCTCATCTAACTACTTCAAATAAACCACTGTTAGCAGTACGAAACATTATTGGTTTAGAAAATACCCGTATTGTGAAATCTACTAGAAGCAATAGTGGAATTGATGGTAGACCAAATCAACCAGATGTCTTTATAATCATCATCAACCAGATGTCTTTATAATCATCATCAACTACAAGAATTAGGCCAAGAGTGACTAGGGCAACCTTTTAAGTTCGTACAAAAACTAGAAAAGAAACATTTTTTTGGAACAAACTGATTTATTGCTTTTCAAAATATTCGCATTTAAGATTTATATACTTTTGCAAGCGTTCAAATCAATTTTAGAGACATTTTTTCCGCTCCGAAGTTGGTATCTCAAAAATATGGTTTCTGAAGATTTCAACAGCTTCTTGAGGTGATGAAAATCGCTGTCCACGCATTTTTTGTTCGACATTCGGGGACACAAAGAAGTCGTTAAGCGATACATCAGGTGATTACGGGCAATGAGATATTAATTCGATGTTTTTCTCCTTCAAATAATCAATTGTATTTCGTCGATGACTTCTAGCAAGCAAATTGTTGTATACCGTTCAGAGTTAACTGTTCTTCGATCCTCTAAAGCAGGGATCTCCAAATTTTTTAGCCTAAGAGCCTCACTGACTCCTCCACTAAGTCCCAAGGCCCCGAGGGCCAGACCTAGCTAGCTCAACATACTGTACTTTTGATTACGCGCAAATTTTCGTACTGGGACTAGCCGGCTGGTGAGATATCTATGACGCAAGGCGGTGGACTTCGCTCCGTTCGCAATTTCGATTGGTACTTACCGGCAAGTGTCGAGGACATTTCATTGCGACGGAGATAGGCGATGCGCATGATGTGCGTTACGAATTGTTACGACTACTTACGACCATGCGCAGACTAGATAAGTTAAGTGCAGGATGTGGCAAAGCTACAGTACTACAGCGCCGTCTTGTGGGGAGCGGCGGAATTACGCGAAAACGTCAATTATGCTTGGTTAGTCGAAGTATACAACGCCATCTGATAGCGAGTAGCAGAACTAGAGCATGTTCTGGAAAATTTCTCCTGCTTGATCGCTTGTCTGGAAGATTCGACTACTTCGATGGTTTTGGAATATGTTCTACGCACCGAAGACGCGCGGAACAAATACGGGAGACAACCGAGAGTTGGACTGTTCCAAAGTTTGAATTCGGAGGGCGATCTGAAAAGCGAAATATAATGCGACTAGTGTGCTTTGTGACTACAGTTTCTTAGTGAAAATGGAGTGTGTTTAATTGTGAGTGTTTCATTTAATTAAAAGTGTCTTAAAGATAAATACAGTGCGTTTTGTTTACGTCAGAACAACTGCTCTTAATAGTATTAAGTGGCATTATTTTGATTTGAAGTTACGTCCCTTTTGTGTGGATTTGTACAAATATGGAAAAGAAACGAAAGATAGATAGTGAGTGCAGAACATGTAAAGAGCAATTGGGATATCAATATTTCGTGATTGAGTCAGGTAATAAGGCAATGTGTATAATTTGCAATGAAACAATATCAGTCCTCAAAGAATACAATATAAAACGTCGTTATGAGACTAAACATTCTCAGAATAACTCCTAATTTACAGGAAGCCTACGATTTAAAAATATGAATCTTTGAAACACCGGTTGAAATCTCAACTATTGTTGTTTAAGAAAGTAAACGCTGAACAAGAAGCAGCAACTCGTGCTAGTTTCCACGTGGCTCATTCAATAGCGAAACATGGGCAACCATTTACTGACGACGAATTAATTAAGGATTGCATATGATTGCAGCAGCAAAAGAAATATGTCCAGAAAAAAGCTAATTTATTTAAAAACATCAGTTGTCAGCAAACGCCGTGGCTCGAAGTGTAGATGATATTGTAGAAAATATATTAACTAAATTGTCTGACAAAAATCACACTTAGAGTGGTTCTCTTTGGCCCTGGATGAGTCAACAGATATTTCCGATACTTCTTAAGTGTTACTTTTTATTCGAGGATAGATAAAAATTATGAAATGTATGAAGAACTTCTTGATGATCGTAGCATTCACGGCACCACCACTGGAGAAGATATTTTTGAAGGAGTGGCAAATGCTGTTCGGAAAAACAATGTTCAATGTATCACTACTGATGGTGAAAAAAACATGTGTGGAAAAAATAAAGGTGTCGTTGCTCTCGTATCAAAGGCCCTAGAAAATGACGGTGGTCCAAAATCATTAATCGTACATTGCATCATTCATCAACAGTCTTTGTTCGGAAAATGCTTGGATATGTAAGAAGTTTTAAAGCCAGTCATATCAGCTGTCAATTATATCAGATCACATGCGCTCAGTCATCGTCTATTCCGCAAGTTTATTGAAGATATTGGAAAAATGACATACCATATTATACTGCAGTACGCTGGCTGAGCTGCGGAAAAGTTCTAACGCAATTTTTGAGCCCCGAGTAATAATTGAAATTTTCTTGAATAAAAATAATCGTCCAACAAAGAGTGGTTACGGAAGTTATCCTTTTATACAGATTTAGCTAAACATATAAATGACCTTACCAGCTTCTGCCTGATTCAATCTCCATTGAACAAAAAATATGTCACGGTTTTTAATACATGCCAAACATTCAGTCAGCAAACTGAGACTCCATTTCCGGTAGATTTCGCAATTAAAGCTTTGGTTGCTTTAAAAATAAATTTTGAGTCTCATGCAATTGCAAACGATATCAAGATTTTTCAAAATCCTTTTAACACCGATATAGAAACCCTTGCCCCAGAACTTCAAATGGAAATGACTGATTTGCAGTGTAGCGATATTTTTAAAGAAGTGTTATTAAAGTCATGATTGCTGGAATTTTATAAGTCTTCCACTCACACAATTTCATCAGTTGCATAATGTACTCGTGGCTTTTTTCCGCTTTCGGCACTACTCTGTGTGAAAAACATTCTCCAAAATGAAATATACAAAAAATATTTACAGATCCCAAGTAACTGATGAGCATTTGAAGTAGCTGCTGATAATTTCCACTAGTAAACTTGATCCACAACTTCAAACAATTGTCAGTGAGAAGTTACAGCTACATAAATCTCATTAATCATAATTATAATGTGTAATTTCATTATGTGAATTGCCTATGTATGTGACTTATTGTAAGTTTTTTGGATAAATCTCATCATTAATTACAGTTATTTCTCAACACTTGCAAAACATTTAGCTTGAAAATATCGGTGCCAAAAACAAAATCAATGGCGATATCACAAGAGCCAACAAGATGTAAGCTGGTAGCATATGACAAACCTGTACAGCAGGTGATGGAAATAAGATATCTGGGAACAACTATCACAAGCTATGGAGACTTAAATAGAGAGGTAAAGGAACACACCACAAAAGCAAAAAGGGTAGCAGGATGTCTCAACCACACCATATGGGGTAATCAGTACATAAGGAAAGAAACAAAGATTAGCATATATAAGAGCACTATACGACCAATACTAACATTCACGGCAGAAACAAAACCACAAACAGTAAAAAGTAAACAGAAAATGGAAGTCATAGAAATGTATGTACTGAGAAGAATAGCTGGGAAAACAAGACGTGACAGAGTGAGAAACACAAATATAAGGCAAGCCTGTAAAATCGAAAACATTAGTGATTGGGTCTCACATAGAAGAAGAGAATGGAACGCGCACATAGAAAGAATGGACGAGAGCAGAGTGGTACGAATCGCACGAGATAATCAACCTGGGGGAAGAAGAAGTATCGGGCGACCCAAAAAGCGATGGAGCGACGCCGTCCAATAATATGGTAAAGAACAGGCTGTTAGCCTATTTTAGAAGCTAGAAGAAGAAGAAGAATTACTGTTAAAATGTTCAATTTCATTATGTATGTCAGTTATTGTGTTTCTTAATTGGTCGTCAAATAAAAACATCTGATTATTATTTTGTTTGATTTACTTACATTGTAAATTTTACAATGTAATAAAAATAAACCATGGTGGGCCCGCTGCTGCGGGCCGGATTGATGGTGCTCGCGGGCCGGTGTTGGCGGCGAACGAACAATTTTGTAGGATTCGGTTCATCTTGGAACACCCAAACAGTGGATTATTGCTTAGTTTCCGGTTGATTCAAACATATCCAAGTTTCGTCACCTATTACGATGTTGTATACGGATTTTGCAGTTCCTCGGCCCAATTTATTGAGCAGTTGCTTACACCAATTAAGACTAGCCGTTTTTGAGCTTCGGTGAAATTATGCAGAATCCAGGGCGAACAGATCTTTTACACAGCTAAATGTTCATCCAAAATCGAATGTACTGCAGTCTTCGATATGCGTAAGGATGCCTCTATCTCACTGTAAGTCACATGCCGATCTTCTTTAAATCATGTTGCGCACAGCACCAATTTTGGAATAACAAGCAATTTTGGTCGACCTTCTCGAAATTCATCGGTGATGGACACACGACCACAACGAAATTCTGCAAACCAATTGTAAACAGTTTTTTCTGATGGTGCTTCATTACCAAAAGTTGAACGAAGCGATACTGTGCGATACTGTGCATTGTTGTTGATGATTTACTAAAATCGTAAACAATCATGCAACGAAAACTTTCACGTGTAATTTCCAGTTTTTCTCAAAATTATTAATTTAAACGCTCACTGTAAGCAAACTGCTCGGTCAATTTCTAAGCTGCCATTGTTTTCACTATAACAAATGTCAAATTTTACGAAAATAGTTATGACACATCTCAATAGCGCCACCTAGTGGTCGTTTATAAAAAATTAAAAGGCTGCCCTCGTATAACCAAAGATCATAGCAGTTAATGCAATAAGACCGGAATTGTTGCAAGTGTTTGAAAATATGGAACAACGGATTGTTTTATGTTTACAAGAAGAAAACAAGCATTTTCACCTTTTCTTGTAAATTTAGTGGGTAATGCAGTTGCTAATTGTTACTTGAATTTAAATGTTTATTTAAATTAATAAAAAACTAAACAACAAACTAACATGTTCTTATTTAGCCGAGATTGTGACCTTAATCTTACTCAGAAAGGGTCTTCTATGTTTTACTAACAGAGGTTGCGAAAAGGTTACTCTTTTATTGTATAGTAATAATATGTTTTTCTATAAATTCGACGTCAAATTCGACGCTCAAAAGTTCATTGTGAACGTACTACACATCAGCTGTTTCAGCCTAAACTCACTTGTGCCATGGTGGCCGTTTACTTGGCTTTCTTAGCTTTTTGTGGAATTTTACCCTGCAATTTCAAAAATCAGTCTTTTTCAAAACTAAATTATGTATTCCGCTAGTGAAATACGTAAGTACAGTACAGTTTGTATTTTGTCTTGTGTTATGGCCATACTCAGTTCGTGATTGTTAAAAGAGTTTCGCTAGGAATTTCCAAACCTTGTGGTGCCTTATAACACTTTTCGTTGTTCTTTCCATTTCACGCAAAGAAGGCAGCGGCCATCATCCGAGAAGAACGGCAGAAGTAATTGAAAACGTAAGACAGATCATGGAAGATGCCCCTCGAACCTCTGTACGCCATTTTTCTCAAACACTTTAATTATCAGTTAGTACTCGCCACAAAATATTAAAGAAGGGAAGAAGAGATATCCACTTGTATCCTTACCGTTTCCAGTCTGTATAACAATTACACGAAGCTGATTATCCTGAGTGTGTCGAATATTGCCAGTGGTTCCTAAATATCCTCAAAGACGACTTATTGAAGGAGAAACTTTTCACGGACGAAGTCTGTATTATTTAGATGAATACATTAATTCGAAAACATCCGTGTATGGAGTTCAGAGAAGCTTAGTTTTATGGTAGAGACATTTGAAGACGTGGAATAGTTGAATCATACTTTTTTGAAGGTAGAAGTAAGACAGAAGACTTTTATTTGTTAAAAAATCAACGAAGATTTAGCAGGCACTTTAATTGCAGAAAGGTATCGAGGAGAGATTTTACGGCTCATTTTCGAGCTTCATGACGATGAACTCATGTTTTGTTTTTTCCAACAAAACAGGGCCAACACAGCATATGATACCTTAAATATGATACGAGAATGTTTTGACACTCGGATTATTAGTCGAAACACACAATACCTTATCCTGCGAGATCCGGCAACCACATGCCTTGCGATTTCTATCTGTAGCCGTATTTAAATATTTCATTTTCTAGCAGCCAATACATGAGCTGAATGAATTCCAGCACAGAATATTGAAAACAATTAAGGAAATTATAACCATCCGTATATGTTAATAAATGTCAGCAATGAGATTGTGCGAAGAGTTCAAGCGTGAAGGCGGTGAACATTTCGATCATTTGTTATAAATTGTTTGTTTATTGCAATTCGTTACAATTAAGATATTATCATTTCATGGAAATTTATTGTTTGTTAAAGCTACTTCTTAATGTTTGCATTTGAATACTTTACTGTCAAATCTGTTTACACAAGTAAGGCTACGTATGTTTTGTGATATGTTCACAATGAACTTTTCAGCGCCGATTTTTACGTCAAATGTAAATAAAACACATGTTACATATGACCTCAAAATTCCCTAGGCACCTATAATAAATTTCTTTTTTGTTCATACTACAGTGCTCATTGCCTTTGCAAGAAATGGACGCGACTATTCTGTATTAACTTAGACAAAACCCCATCTTTTCAGGTTGGAAGGATGTCTCAATGAAGTAGTAAAGGTTTATAGAAATCCAAATTTCCATATTTTGATAAAACTACGTTTAATCTGCAAAAAAGTATTCTTTAGCGAGTCATCATCATTAGTTAATGTGTTTAAAAACCAATCAGAAAGCAGATGTTTTATTTCCATTTCAATATCCTGTCCTGTGGTGTGGTGGTAGCTCAGTAACTGAGCTACCACAGGACCAACTGTTGGTAGAACGCTGGCTTTCTGAGTAAAACGTCGATTCTGGCTTGGGTTGAAAACCTAAGCAATGCTATGCAGATTTATAAAAATCTTGTCTGCAAGCCACCACACGCTATTTCCCAATTCGGCTTGCAACCTTGGGATCTTGTGCTAAAAACCTTCTATGGAATTTCTGTCGTTCGGATTCGACGTTAAACTGTAGGTCCCCCGTGTTTCTCCCTTAGCGCTGAGGCAGAGAAGAGGCCGATGCCCAACAGTGGGATAAAAAGGCTGTTTATGATCTTTCCTGCAATTTCTAGGTTCAGAACTAATGCCCTTTAATTTTTCTTCTGAATTACATAAACTTCAAAAGTGACTGCTGACTTAAATTTTCAAAAAAATGTTTGCATAGAGAACGAGTCTAAGGAATTTAATTAAATTTGATAGCTTAGGTAAACTTTACACATATTATTTAATAGCCGCTCTGTGTTTAGAGCACCCGATTAAATTATAAATCTTTGAATTGTATTCAGGCGACGCGACGATTTATATACTCAGTGACATGGAAATCGCGACACCAAGAAGGGGTAGGAATTTCTTAACTAAACTTGACAGAAACGTTTAACTGCTAAAAGGTAGCAATTGATTAAAATTTCATTCATATGGATCAAGTGATAATAGCTTATCTGACAGTTCTTTGAGTTTTTTCTAACAATTTTATCAGGTGTATGTTTTGCGAGATGTTGTTCAGTTCTTTATTGTTTTCGCTTTTGATCGTTTGGTTTGAGGGTGTGATCATTCCTAGAGTGCGCCAACGTGGAAATTACTCCCAATTAAGTGAATTCGATAGAAGTTGTATTGTTGTCATGCGCGAAGGTGGTTTTTCGTTCAAAGAAATTACAAATCGCCTTAACCGGAACCAATTCACCATCATGCGTTGCTATCAAGCATGGACTAGGGAGAGTCAGGAACGTCGCAGAAGAGGAACCGCGGGGCGAAGACGAACAAATTAGGTGCAGGACCGCCATCTTCGACTTTGGCAACAAAAGACCGATTCTCAGGTACCAGATCAATTGCCGATCAATGGTTAGCTAAGGAAGGTCGTCCTGTAACCCTTCGAACAGTTTACCGCAGAATCAGAGCTTTAGGCTTGCAATCCTATCGGCCACATCTTGTGTTACCGCTAACGGCTCAACACCGACAGAAACGTTTGGAGTCGTGTAGGTTGCGACTGCACTGGAACCTAAAGTGGCGTAGGATGGTGTTCAGTGATGAATTTTGATTCTGTTTGGGGATGTATGATGGCCGTATGAGGAGCAGACGAACACATGGGGAACGTCGCAATGTTGAATTTTCTGTTGCGAGGCAAATGCAATAAGCTGTGGAGATTATGGTATGAGGTGCTATAATTTATGGGAGTAGGTCCCGTTTGTTATTCATCCGAGATAATATGAACGCCCAGCGATATGTGGATGAGGTGGTAGAACCCCATATTCTTCCATTTCTTCAGCAGTTGGAAGACCCACTTTTCCAGCGGGATAATGCCCGTCCCCTTGCAAGACGTTCTATGGACCGATTTGCAGAGGATAATATCAATCTCTTGCCATTGTCATCCCGATCTCCCGATATTTCGCCCATCGAGCATGTTTAGGACATTATAGGGAGAAGACTGAAGAACTTGCTGCGTCCTCCGCAGACGCTGCTAGCTCCACAGCACAAATTATGGGTTGCTTGGGACACAATACCTCAAGAGGAAATCGACCATCTGCTAGAATCGATGCAAAGAAGAATGGGGGAGTGTGTAACCAATAGGGGGGACTAACCCATTATAAATAAAAATTATGATTATATTTTCTTCTTTTTCGTTAAAATTTTAATAAATTGCTACCTTTTAGTAGTTAAACGTTTCTGCCAAGTTTGGTCAAAAAATTCTCACCCCTTACTGGTGTTGCGATTTCCATGTCACTCAGCATATTATTTGTAATGCATACACACGTAACTCTATAGACGATATAAAAATAACAGTGGTCATATTAAAATCTCATTAAATCGATAAGAATCAGAAATCATATATAAATACAGCTGATCATAGGATCCACATGAAAACGTAACTAGTCATTAGTAATTACTGGCTTTTTGCTCAGATAAGGTTTCGTACTATTTTAAATACCATGACGTGCTTACTATTTGTATTTTTGCCCCTAGCCATAGCGTGGCAGGTACGTGAACTTATGTTAATTTTTTTATTATCTTTGTAATTGTTAAGGCGAAGCACTCCAAAATGTCTGTGCATATTTGCGCATATTTCAATTACTTAAGATTAAAAATTACAGGGCAATAATTAATAATGGCCACATTATTACCGCACGTTGAATTTGTATGAACATAAAGGTTTTCTCAAATGAATGTCTTTTTATAATAAAACATTACATTATAAAAATTATGAAATAATGAAATTAACAATAATTGTTACGTGCTGAACAATCTTGTGGGCATTCATATATATTTTTAATCTGCTTCAGAAACAAGCAGCAGTTTCAATTCAAAAGAGCCACGAGTATATCTTTATAATGTAATGTCATTCCTACACACTATTTTTGGCTAGGGCGTGCATTTTTAATATCGCCTGTGAAGGCTTAGCACTGTTCAAATGATAAAATAAGAATAATTGTAAACAGGTGAAATGACTATTATGTATCTTCTACTTAAAATATAAATTATGTTTTCATCTAAGTATCTACGAGGGGGGTTCATGCCAAAACCGGAATGTATTTTTTAAAGTAAGTAATTCAAAACGCAATATAGATTAAACCAGTTTTATTTTTCAACATAATCTTCATTAATATGTACACATGTATTCCATCTTTGTATAAAAGCATGAAATCCTGCAAAATTGAAACTTTCTTCCTGCTGTCTAAACCGATTTAGGCCAAGTCTGGACTATAAGCAGGATGCAGTAAAATTTTCCACAC
Organism: Limonius californicus; assembly: GCA_014611495.1. Classification (NCBI taxonomy): domain Eukaryota; kingdom Metazoa; phylum Arthropoda; class Insecta; order Coleoptera; family Elateridae; genus Limonius; species Limonius californicus. Next base: position 12,455 of record JABXWE010001764.1, read on the forward strand.
CAATTTGTCCAAAAAACCAACATATTGGCCGTCAGATAGCAATAAGATCCCAGATCTAATTGACTTCTCCGTACTGAAAGATATTTCTTCTAATTGCACCAGTATTGAAAACAAAACTATAACCACTCTCCAATAATCTTGACGACAAGTCAAACAATTATAAGTAAATCACTACCACCGTCACTAACAAACAAATGGACAAGTTGAGACGTATTTAAAACAGAAGTGGAAGAACGTATTAATTAAGCGTTCCACTAACAACAATTGAACAGCTTGACACGGACGCCGAGCTGCTTGCAATCAACCTGCAGTAAGCTGCATGGAGCAATACTCCTGTGTAAGGAAGAAAAACACCTGGTGTAAACTACCCTAAGAAATTAGAAGCGAAACGCAAGGAAGAGATGGCAGCAAACTAGAGCACCGGCAGACAAAACATTGTTAAATCGGTTAAGCCAATAACTCAAAGATGAGATCCGCTCCAAAATGAAACATTCGCTGAATTCCTTAGCGAACTAACAGATGACACAGAAAGACACCAAGAGATTAAAACGGCCACAAAACCAAAATTCGCAAGGAATATGGTGGATGAGCAAGAAAGGGCAGAAATATTTGTCGAACACTTTCCAACCACACCTGGTTGCTGACAACGAAATCCTACCGGAAATAAACAATATGGAGGACAGAATCATTGAGCCTATAACCCGCAACGAAATCACCAAGGAAATCCAGAAGAATCTCAGTGCCAAAAAAGCGCCAGGCTACGTCCTAATAAGTGGTCAAGTGCTCAAAGAACTTCCCACAAAAGGCGATGCTGGAGCTTATGCAGCTACTCAATGCAGCACTGCGATTACAATATGTGCCGATGTAATTGAAAATTTCGGATGTTATTATGGTCCTTAAACCAGGAACACAACCGAATCAGTAAACACCACATCGACCAATCTCATTGTTACCAACTATATCCAAACTGTTTGAGAAATTGCTCCTGAAACACCTCAAACTACAAAACTGAAAATTGACTTTAGTTAAAAAAATATATATCTATATGCATCGGCTTTATGTATTTTGATGGCGTTTGATAACTTGAACTATAAAACATTCCAGGAAATTTAAACAATTGGTTCCATGCATTTGAACAAAAATACCAGTTATTATTTTAATCGTTTTTGGTATTATAAACGGTTTTAGTACCGTCAAACGAAATTGATCCAATTAATCTCCTTTAACTTAGCTTAAACCCAAATCTTTTCAGGATGCAAAGACGTCTCAATGAAGTAGTAAAGGTTTCTAGCAATCCAAATTCCCATACTTTTGGAGGTAACGTAGCATGTCATATAAAACCACGCTGCTTTTTTATGACAGTTTTAGCTTTAATTTCTATTTTTCGGAATTTCCTCCAAAATTGACAATTGAGTTAAGTTCTAAATAAATATTTTTGGGCAACATCTCTTAAGAATTTTGATGATATTTAATGACTTTACGTCTGAACAATTACGGAATTTTTCAAAAATTTATTCCTTCTTTATTGAAATTCCAGTAAATCGACGTATGTAAAATTTATATTATTTAATAGCTCTCGTAGTGTCAACTTCAAGGGCGCTCTATAGTTACAGCACCCGAGAAAATTAGTGTGTGCAATCTATTTTTGGCGAAGTATGTAATCTGTAATGTATACAAACATAACTGCTATATATTCATTATAAAAACTTCAATACACATATTAAAATCTCATTTGATAGATAAAAATCATTACATGACAAGATACGATTATAAACCAGCCATAAGCACAGCTGTTTTCGTGTGGTCCACATGAAATCGGCATTATTCATTACCGGCTTTTTGCTCAGATGTAATACTTATTACATATCAAATAACAGCAGAAGTGCTTACTATTTGTTTTGCTGCCACTAGCCATAGCTTGGAAGGTATGTGACTTACGTTATTATTGTCTTTATTACCTTAGTAATTGTAAAGGCAAAACACTCTTAAATATCTATAAGGAGATTTGTGTATATTTAAATTAATTTAGTTCAACAATTACAGGGCAATAACAAACAATGGCCACATTATTACCCCTTGTTGAATTTGTATGAACACAGCGGTTATCTCAAGTGAATGTCTTTTTACATCCTAGTAAAAAATTACATTATAAAAATTATAAAATAATGAAATTAACAACAATTTTGTTACGTGTCGAACACTCTTGTGGGCATTAATATAATTACTATGCCTCAAATGTTTAAGATTACTTAAAATTGCCCATGGAATCGAGTTGCTAAGAATTTGCTTAAGAAAGAAGCAGCAGTTTTAATTCAAAAGAGCTACTAGTGTATGTTTAAAATGCAATGTCATTCCTATAAACTGTTTTTGTCTAGGGCTTGTATTTTTAATATTGCCTGTAAAGACTTAGCACTGATGAAAGAATATAACTAGAATAATTGTAAACAGGTTATAAATGACTATTTTGTTCTTGTATCTTTTATTTTAAACATAATTTATTTCTTTATCTAAGTATCTACGAGGGGGTTCATGCCAATCCCGGAATCAATTTTTAAAAGGAAGTAACTCAACACTTTATATAAATTAAACTAGTTTTATTTTTCAACATAATCCCATTAATATGTACACATTTATTCCACCTTTGAACGCCGAATGCCCAAAATTCCGAATCGAGATTTCGCCCAAAACGCCGACTCCCATTCCGCCGACCTTGTCCAAAACGCCGATTGGTGTTGATGACCAAAACGCCGAACGACGCTAAACGACGTCACATCGTTCGTGAACATGGCGTCGGAGCCGAATACGAATCTAAATTTGTATATGGCCCGAAACGCCGGCTGCACATCGTTTCGGCGTTTTGGCCGTATGAGCCTTGTCCAAAACGCCGACCACAACACAAGTCGGAGTTTTGGTCACTGGGCCACTATCGATAAGAAAAATTTAAACAAAATCGTTAGTGCCGACTTAGGTTTATGAATTTATCAATATTTGACTTCTATTGTTTTTAATTTATTAAATATCGGTAGTTATTGTTTGAAGCGGTGGGTACATTTTTGGCACCACATTTTTAAAACACCGTGTATATGCTTCATACAGGGTGTATTAAAAATGGCGGATAATATTTACAACATGCGCTCCTACGTTCAAAACCAAGCAAAAAACTCTGGTACCAATTTGGCCTTTGACGAAAAGTTTTTAAATTATGAGCAATTGAAAGTTTTTTTTTTTTAGTTTGGCAACGCTGCCCAACTTAAACCTAAGCGGATGCATGCATTTATTTACCCTTGATCATATATTGTAATTCCAAAATTAAATTAAATTACAAATAAACTGATTACCAACATGGTAAAATTTATATTTGATTACTTATTTTACTTGCTAGAGTATGAGTTGTTAATAGGTACTACTTAAATGTATTTTTCAACGATAGTCGAAATAAATTACAAAGTTTGATCACTAATAACTCCATAATCAAAGGATTAACACTACACTGTTACTAACGATTTTTAATTGGTTTTTAACGTAGAATCGCGTGATGATAATATTAAACGTCATTATTAACACACTCTGTATACATACATATACCAGGTCTTTCCTAAGTAATCTAAAATACTTAAAGAGGTGATTCCTTAATCAATTTTCTGTTGAAAAGTTCATATGAACATATATGCTCAAGACTTCAGTTTTCAAGATACAAAGTGTTGAAAATTTCAATTTATTTGATATTTTATTTATTGGACAACATGTGAGATATGGATTTGAAATTTGGTACCAGAGCTGGGTAGGTATTCGAATACTTAGTAGTTTGAATACTACTTAAGATACTTTTATACGAAAAGTATTTGGTATCTCGAATACTGGGCATAAAAAGTAATTGGTATTCGAATTGATCTTATTATTCTCGGTATTCGCTATTCGACCGTCATAAACGGTATTCGCGAATACTTGAACCACTTGCAGGTAGTATCCGCGAATACCTTATTATTTGTCGAATGCTTTCCTGCAAGTCTGAAACTGATTGTTTGATATCCCACTGGAAATAAGTATAGATAATGTTAGTTTGTTTGTTATCGTCTGAATCAAAATAAAAATTTTATTTTGTAGTTAAAGTTACTACCCAACCAAACCATAAGCTTTAGTCTTCACGCAAATGCTATTTCAAATGCAAGTATTCAAGGTATTCGTAACTTTGAAGATACTGAGTACTCAGTAACTTGAATCCTATTAATACAAGTATTCAGATGCTGTAAGTATTTCGAATACTTTTTAAACAAAGTATTCAAAAAAGTATTCGGATACTATTTTTAGTATTCGTACCCAGCTCTGTTTGGTACACATATATCTTTTGCCAACAACAACTGTGCTAGAATACCTTGACGGAAAAGTATGTGTAAAATTATACATGGTGGTTTGTTTTTAAGGTTCAAGAACATGTCTTGCGTTTATTCTCTCCTTCTTTAACTATTTTTGATGATATGCCACTGACTACTATAATCAATCTCTTCAAATTGTTTGATATTACCGAGAACTTCTTTACTTCTTACAGTTTTCTGATAACTCATTCCTTTATGAGTAATTCAAATGGAAGTAAATGCATGTAAATAGGCATGAGTGACTTTTTAAAATTAGATCAGACCAATCATTCAAATAAACAGCAGATAAACAGGGATTGTTATTGCCGGAATGGTTAAATGTGCACTTAAAAATAAGCTTCTTACCCCCTGAATCTGGGAATGTTTATAAATCCAATCCTGTTACCTACCTTAAGTATCGCCAACGAAAACCTCATGACCTACCACAAACCCCTAAACCGTGATCTCACCCCAGTCAACCGTGTTCCCAGGAAACCCCGGAAGAAACTCCCTCACTCCCTACCGCTCTCCTATCTTCCCTGTACCCTGACCTCCCTGTAACCTGTAATCTGGAATCCTCATTGATATAGTGGAGGACACTCCACTGTCAATGAAGTGAACAGACGACCTCGTGACCGTGTGACCCCCCAAATGTGGTACATGTACAAATACGTACAACCATGCCACCTCCCCCCCTTTTTTTTCAGGAATTTCTCTTTTTTTTTCAAGATACCACAACATTTACCAACCCCCCCTCCAGCATTATAGCACTCAAACTAACAGACAATACTACACTTTTACTTAACATTACAGATTTTATTTTTGGCTGCAAAATGCGGAAACCACGAAAGCAAGAACCCAATTCACACGCCCAGAAGCAGCAACAAGAACCAACTAGAAGGAAGGTAGCCCAGGGTTGAAGAGGATCAAATCCTACAACGGCCCACCCACACAGGACATAATTAATAATTAATATATATGAAATGTAATATCTTAAGTTTTTGTGAATAAACGTATTTGATTTGAATTGACCTACCTTAAGGTTGGAGTTTACACCTCGAAATATGCTTCATTTTATGCATACTTTGTTCCATTTTTTGAGATGGAATTTGAACGGAGGAAACAAGGGCGATTTTTTTCTACTTATTTATGCTTCTGTCTATCTACTATAAGAGCGATTTTTTAAAATTTAAAAATAATTACTCTTCAGCATTCCAAGACATTCAACTCTATTTTAATTTAAAATTTTCAAATAGTATTTACAAAAATATGAATATCGAAAAAATCTGCAGGTCAGTAGCTAGATATAACCACTCTCTTTCAAATGCCGCATTGGCATTTATTATCACATTTAAATTAACAAACACCCTGGGAAAGTGCAGTGCTCAGGATTCGAACCTGAGCGACTTTGGTAGAATAACAACGAAGCCAAGCGCTGCGGCCATTACTCTACCGCGATACCCTAAAAGATCCAGAGTTTTAGGTTTATAAATATTAAATTATTTTTTGCTTTTTATAAAGAAATAAAATAAATCTATAGTTTGAAAATATGTTTTTTAACCACTTAAAATATTTTACATTGCAGGTAAATGAAGTGGTGCTTAACAATTCTTACAATTAGGAAGAAATATAGTTTTAGTGCAATTAAAATTTTTTTAAAGCAGGTATATACAGGTCATACAGCACCTTTGAAATACACGATGGACTAAATAAAATGTCCACATTTTGTCTCGTTTAGTAACTTCTTTAGTTGCAGATGGATGTTCATAAAACTTGCAGAAAAGATATAATTAAGTTACACACTTTAAAAAACCCGAGTGATAGTGACGTAATTAAATTAATGTTTTTACGCAGGTTGATTTAAGAAAAGACGTTACTTTATTTTGTCGCAAGAAATAATAATTTAAAATTAATAAAAATTGCTTATATGGTGCATCGTATGTATTCCCAACAAAAGTCATTTAAATTTTCTGAAACATTTCAATCCATTTTAAATTTTATTAATAATTTACCGATAGCGAAACAAATTTAAATATGTTAAAAAATCAAAATAAGTCCTACAATTATTTCTATAAAAATATAAAACAATTTTTTGGGGCCCAAATAAAATACGGTCTTATATAACGGCTCTGACGTCAATTTAGATTTAGCTTTCTTAAAGTTAACATGTAAGTATATGTTTTGTCCAAATTTAATGTAGAAATATTCATTACTAAGTTATTAAGAAATATAAAATGCGGACATTTTATGGCCCACCGTGTATATAGTGAGTAAGAATATGAAACAAATAGGCGCAGATAAAATAGAAATCATACAAAACTGAAACAATTAAAGAACAACACACATATAATATCAGTAAACCGTAAAATTTTCAAATATACAGGGTGTCCTGCAATAGGATGTACATAGCTTCAGTACGTGTTCCCGGCCTCTTTTTAAGTTGACAACTTCCAATAAACATATGCCCTAAAATTAATCGCTACAAAGTTATTGGCACTTTTTCTATCTGAAGTTTTCAAAATGACCTTCTCGATTAGCTATGCACATTCGTGCCCTATGTGAAATCGCGGTGACCCCACTGCGTACACCAAGGAATGCATACGACCCCAGAGGTAGTTGTTGTTGTTTGTTTGTATTTATTTAACGTCGGCCTATTTCTGCTACTATGGCTAACCACCGACGCCAGGGAGCGATCCTACCACACCTGGAAATTTAGCGTGGTTGAGGGTTCTTTTGACGTGCGCAACAACACTTGGACACGGGCCTACGATTTTACTTCCTATCCGAGAAGAAGGGCCATTGTAGCGTTTTTATCGCTCAGAAAAAAACCACCGACCTCGGCGTCCGTATTCGAACCCAGGACAGCTACGTGAAAGGCATACGGCCAACCTATCAGAGCTACCGGCGCCGGTACCCCAGAGATAGTAACTTTACTTTACTTTACCAGTTTCTCTAATAGTACGGTACACATTCCTGAAAACTCAGCTACCTGGTAATCTGCGGCCAGGAAATCGGCGACGATATCCTTGAACTGCTGCGCGTGCAGTTCCGTCGCAAAGTCCGTAAATGTAATACATATCGGCATATTCTTCATTAGAAAACGTTGCCATACTTATTTTATGACAGATACTAAACACAACACTTAGTTACATTTGTTTTCAAAGCCCTCTACTGCATCTTCTGTTTATGATCTTTGGGCAGAACGGTAACATTCAAATGTGAATAACTTTGTAATGATTAATTTTAGACAATATGCTTATTGGAAGTTTTCGACTTATAAAGAGGCCAGGAACACGTACTGAAGCTATGTAAATCCTATTGCGGGACATCCTGTATATGTAACGCAATTGCTGGCCTCTAACTTTACGGGGATCTATTAATTTCGACAAGAGTGCATTTTTATCAAATCTGGTAAGTTTAGCAATTTGGTTCTTCCGAAAAATCTTCATCCTTATATGTATATACCTAATTTGATAAAATAAATCTTTTGGCGTCCATACAACAAAATAACATTTATTTTTATTAGTAATATTCAATTGACCTTGCACTTGGTGCCATCAATTGTTAAAAATTTTAAAACATTGTTTTCGGTTGATTCTTTTGGCGTTAACATTCTTGAATTGTGAAGGGATTTGACTTCAATAATGGCGTCATCACCTACTAATCCATCAGGAGATACAGCTAAAAATACATTTTTTGGGTCTACAACAAGGCCACAACTTGTTATTTCTAATCCAGTAATTTCTTGAAATTGGGCAATTGTTCTGCTTTCATTTTGTATACCATACTGAGTTGCCAAGGATCCAAAAAATTCTTGATAAAGAAAAGCCTTTACTGCGTTCGCCGTGAAAGTGGTTTTCTTGAGTTTTGCAACTTTACCAAAATTTGAGGTAGTTAATCGTTTTACTCTCATCGTCTTCCATAAGGACTTGTTTCTTTGACATACAGTTAATTTTTGTATTTCTACCGGGTCTTCATTTTTCAATTGTTCAAGGAATTTGACTTCTTTTTCTAAACATATCGCAGTCTCCAAATCGTCAACATTGGCATTTTCTCCGTAATCACCATCATCTACAGAATGGAATAACTTTTTTGGTCTGGCTCCTTGAGTTCTCCCACGTCGTTTGTAGTTCAAATTTCAAATTTTTTTTTCGCAATAGGATTTTGCATACTTTGCTGAGCTACATAAAGCTAATCATTTCTTCATCATTTAATTCCCCGCTATAGTTAAAAGAAGTAGCTACAGCCCCACATCGTGCTGTAGGTATATACTTTCACTAGTACATACGAGTATGATAGGCATTCAAGTAGGAGTATTAATGTTTGTACGCTACCTAATTTTCAATACGAATATGTATTACCAATGTACTCATTTGGTTAAGATTATATAAAAACTCATTCAATATTGACTTAGACAAGAAAATATCTAAATACTTATTCTAAATTATAAATGAATTTTAGAAGAGTCTGAAGACCAAGAAATATTTAAAACGGGAAACAAAATTCCAATGCAAACAATCCTGGTCCTGGTCCTGGTGAATCATACACACAAACTATTATTCTTATTATAGTAGTTATGCAACTTTGCGTACATCAAATAGAAATTTATTCTAGGTAAACTCCAGCCTTAAGCCGTATTTGGGAGTTTCCCGTTAAACGAATCACGGTAATGTAAATGCCCAAAAATGTCTTAAATATTTAAACAAATAAAAAAATAAAAATATTCAAAAAATATCTACAAGAAATTAAAATTATAAATCTTGAATGTATCTTTGGATCTTTTATTGTTAAAAGGATACCGCCTAATAGGATCTAGATACAGATACAAAATAAGCTTCTATAAATTATTATTAATCCATACTAGATACTAAAATAGTATCTTGATTCAGTATCTAGATACTACCCAACACTGGCTACAACGCTAAAAACACCCTTTCGGTTCTTTTGCCACGATATTGTACATGTTTCGTAAATAAATATTAGGTAGGTGGTACTAAGGTACTTACTAATTTTTGTCGAATTTTTATAAATCAGGAGGTTCTGGACATAGCGGAAGATACTTTTGTTTGGTGTTTTTTGTTTAAGATGTATAATAATGGGAGTATAAAAGTTTTTATCAAAGTAAGAAAAAAGTTAGATTTATATTACTTAGGAAACCCCCTGTATATGTATGTATACATATGTAACATATACACTGTGTATTAAAAATGTGGTGCCAAAAATGTACCTACCATTCAAAACAAAAATTATTCGATAAATAAGAAATTAAGAAAAATAGAAGTCAAATTTTGAAAAATTTATAAACCAAAGTCGGCTCTAACGATTTTATTTACATTTTCCTTATCGCTAGTGGCCCAGTGACCAAAACTCCAACTTGGGTTGTGGTCGGTGCTTTGGACGAGGCTCGTACTTGCGTTATAGGACTTTTTGCCGAATGACCAAAACGCCGACTCGGTTTGTAGTCGGCGTTTTGTACAAGGTTCATAGGTGCGTTCGTGGACATTTTGCCGAATGGTCAAAAGGCCAAATCGATGTGCAGTCGGCGTTTTGCGTCAAATACAAATTTAAATTCGTATTCGGCTCCGACACCATGTTCACGAACGATGTTGCGTCGTTTAGCGTCGTTCGGCGTTTTGGATAGGAGTCAGCGTTTTGGTCATCAACACCATTCGGCGTTTTGGACATTGTCGGCGGAATGGGAGTCGGCGTTTTGGGCGAAATATCGATTCGGCGTTTTGAGCCTTCGGCGTTTTGTCCTGGACCCGTAAATAGAACAGAAAATGTATAGGCATTTAAAAACTGCATTCATGCTGAAATAACTGCTATTAGATAGATAGAATCCCTTATTGTGAAGAAGTGAACGGGCAACAGTTTGAACAAGTTCTCTCTTAAACAGTTATTTCAGTTCAAAGTTTACACAGTTAAATGTTTGTTTATTTTCATATTTCTCATTGTTTTTTGTTTATATCTGGCGTTCTGTCAATGCTATGGTTCTTAGATTTAAAGTACAGTAAAATAGCCAACTAGGCATATGGAAAACCGTTTCCTCATTTTTCTGAATTATTTTCTTATCTACTCTCATACATGTTTGAGATGGTTAGAAAGAGAAAAAAAGAAGCTTCTTAATGATTTATCACATAAAAAAATTCAAGATGACGGCCATGCTCAAAAACTGCAAGTGCAAAAAAGTTTGTTTATACTATAAAATATGCAAAATAATTTCAAATTCTAATTTTCTTATTTTCAAATCTATAACTACCTTTGGTTCTATCTTTGCAGTTTAATTTTTTCTTGCTATTTTAAATAATCAGGTATGTTATTGATGCTATTTTAAAGCAAATAAAAGGACAATTTAAAAAGTGCAATAATACTGAAGTAGAGCTATGTTATATGTAAGCACTTTTTAATAAAAAAAATAAACTTACGTTGATTATTGTTTTGTCTTTAAGGCAAACTTTAAACAAATTAATTACGATGTATTAATAGCCATTTATTCATAGATATCTCTTTGGCATTTTCATTTTATTCCAATTTTTAAAGCACTTAACTTTTAAAATCCAAGAAGATAGTCAGCATTTTACCTATGAAGTCCTTTTTAATTTTTAAAGTTAATACAAGAACTGAACAATGAATCGTTCGACATTCACATAACATTGTTATTGTTCATTAAAAAATTAATAAATATAGGTAAATTAATAACAAGTATCTAAACCATATAATTGAAATTGGTTCTTATAATTGGCAATTGCTACTTTGATGCATTGTTCAACTGACGATAAACATCATGAAAATACCAAAAGTAGTGTGGTTGTGTGTCTTAATGTGTGTTTTATTGAATGCTGGTTACTTTACCAAAGCACAAGACAACCAGTACGAAGCCGGATTGTGTCCGAATACTCCACAGCACTTGTTCTGTATTTGTGATAATGGACACTACCTCCTGCTTTTTTGCAAATTTAGCGAAGACCGTTTTGGCCGACCTGTACAAAAAAATGTATGCTTAAATGAAAACGTAACACTTCCATCCTCGAAACCTAATTGTTTCCATTCCAAATTTAAATAACATTTCCAAATAAAAATAAAACTGTATTTTACTTTGCGTTTTATTTCTAATAAATCGATACACATTTCTGCTTTAACATCATGAAATATATTAAGCTTAAACTACATAGAAATTCAATCGTTTAAATGTCTAGAACTATCTTTATTTTAGTTGTGACGTTCGTCAGTTTTTTCTAGCACTTTTGTTTGAATTTTGAGTGTTCGTTGAATTTATCTCAGTATTTAATTTGTAAATGACGCCTCTTACGCCTCTCGATTGTCCGAAGAGTTGTCATCCATTTCAAGTGCTGTAATTGCAGGATTCGGTGTAGAAATGGACTGAACGCGAATTAGGGACAGATTTTCAAGAAATTGACGCAAGATTTACATGCAGGGTTGTTTTACCGAAACCAGCACCCGCTGACTCGCTCGCGGAGGTGGTCCTTTTCTTCGTAGATCACTACTACCGCACGGACGTGTGTGCATTCTCGGTAAGAATTGAGCTCGGTCCGAATTGTTCGTGTGAATGATTACTGCGTACCGATTCTTTTTGTAATAAAAAGTCGACGATACTGCATAATGTTTACGCAAGAATCAACAATATAGTATGAATACCGTGTGGTTTCCTTTTCGGTATACACGAATAAAATTAACCCCGCTGCCCGTAAAGAGCTATCGTCCCAGCAGGAATATTGTGTAGCAGATTCTTGTTTTTAGCATTTGCTATAGTGCTTTCGCTATTTTGCCCGTCATTCCGATTCCACCATTTTACGCATTGTTGTGCAATAATCCATGCCAACAGCCTAGCAATACAGCTATCCAAGTATTGCATAATTCGCCGCCATTGCTTAGTGCCGTCAGCTTAGCTGTCCTTTCCTTCTCAAATTTTATCCTACCTTCAGGCTTCCTTGTCTCCTCAATATTAAGCTAACCATTTTATTAAATGACAATGAATATTGTCAACAATAACCGTTTGTTTATAAAGTGCTACGATTTATGAAACGTAAACAGTTATATTACCGAGAAATAGAGTAACCTTCCTTTGTCAATTGTTTGTTAGATTTAATAATTAATTATATTTGTCATGTTTTGAACTCAGCAAGCATTGCCTATGCGGCTCTTTTTTTGTATTGCACTATAAATACGGCAGCCAGTGGCAGTTTGAAACCCAAGACTAAACGTATCGCTCGTGAATGCACCAACCTTTTAAAATTTTGTATAATGTAATTCTACAAGGTCCCGGGTTGCGCACATTTGTCGCCCGTTCACGTACGATCAGGAGAGTTAAGACAGCGTTGGCTCCGGTCAGTACTTGGATGGGTGACCCGAAGGTTGCGTTAACGCGGCGCCTCTCTCCCACGAGGATTGATCACTATGGGAGAGTAGATCAACAACCCCCCTTATGGAGGAGGCTCTTGCACAACAATGGGATATTGCGGGCTAATATAAAAAAATTTCTACATCCTATGACTTCCTTTGTGCTCTTTCTTCTTTTGTGCGTTTTGTCAGCAATATTCAAGAATGGGGAAGCACAGCAAGGTAGGTTCGACTGCCGAAGCTGTCAGTTTTTGACCCTTTCGGGAGAATCTACGTATAGTTGCGACTTGTGTGGCGCCCACTTATATTTTAAAATATCCATCGCATCCTATTAACAAAGATTTTTTCCGATACTCCTGTTCCATGAACCCTCCCTCCTACCTGTACTAGCCGAAGAGCATTTTCCACAGATTTAGTTGCTGCCTGTCGAAAGCATTCGTGGCACGCAACGTAGTAAAATTTAATGGACTTGCGCAGTAAAGTAGTAACCAGTGCATTATTCTAGTTTAGGTTCGACTCCTTAACAATGCACTAGCTCACACACAGTGTGCTTAGGATTTTCTAGAGTTACGTTAAACGAAAAACACCTCAAGAGTTGGATTTCCAATAATGTAAGTAAAAATAAATAAGTAATTAGATAAATAGACAACGAATTACTGAGTACCTAACGACAATATTTATGACACCATTGATCAACAACTTCTACAACATTCACAAAGCAGTAAAGACCAAACCTGAAGTTTTTCCACATGCACTGGTTATATAAGACAAATATTCAAAACCGTTGCAAACGATAAAACGAATGTAATTTTCTGGAAGTCTTAAGGAACACTTTGATCGTGCAATCTTTTTTTTATTATCCCATTTTATTTGCAATTTATACAAAGTACATTCTGCAAATTGTGTGTTGGTTACAATTAGCATGCAGGAAAATGCTCAGTAGATTACTCCTGTAACAATAGGCTTGTAGGCCTTTTGTGATTTCAGGATAAAGGTCTTACAAACTAAAACTTAAAAACTAAACTAATTCTATAAACATTCAAAATCTAGTGAGTAGATCATTTGGTACATGTCTTTGTAACCTCCTAGGGTTAATGGGTTGGTTCATTAAATTCACTACCAAATTATTTGCGTGTGCACCAAGTCGAACACTATATCGAGAACTGTGTCGGCAAATCTCTTCCTTAACGGTGGGAGTTTGGAAGTCCCTTAGAATAACGGTGTTTAGCACGAACCATGGAGCATTTACTATTCTGCGCAACACTTTCGATTGAAAGCGTTCTAATATTTCTATGTTCTACGTAGAAGCCGTACCCCAGAGCTGAATACCATACGTCCAGTTTGGTTTGATTATTGTCTTGTAGATCAGGATCATATTTTCTAAGCTGAGTTTGGATTTCCGTCAGAGTTACCAGTACATTTTTGAGAGGATCATTTCTAGTTGTTTTCGCTTTGTAAAAATGTGTTTACACCAGGTAAGTCTTCTATCAAGATAAATCCCGAGGTATTTTACTTCTTCTTCTTGTGATCGCTGTTTGTTATTTATATGGCCGAAGGACAAGTTTCTTTACGTGTGGTGAAGATTACATAAACGCACTTGGTCTCATTGGCTCTAGTTCTCCATTTCTTTAACCAGTTTTCAATTAATAGTAAATTTGATTGCAATTCCTGTGAGGCAATGATATGATCACTATCGGTGGCTAGAGTTGCAGTGTCGTCCGCGAAGGTTGCTGTTAGGACTTCAGGTGTAGTCGGCAGGTCTGTAGTGTATACCAGGTACAATAGTGGCCCAAGGACACTGCCTTGGGGTACTCCAGCGTTAATTGGTGATAGTTCTGTACATTCAGTTTCAACTTTTACCAGGAAGTGTCTATTATGTAGGTAGAATTTAAGGATTAGGAAGTAGTTTAGCGGGATAAATGATCGTAGTTTATATAAAAGTCCTGTATGTCACACCTTGTCAAACGCTTGTGTGATATCTAAAAATGCTGCCGAGCAGTATTGTTTGGCTTCAAAGGTATCATTGATTTTCTGTACAACTCGATGGGTCTGCTCGATTGTGGAGTGCATCTGTCTGAAGCCAAATTGGTGGTTAGGTATTGAATTATTATCCTCGAGGGTTGGAAGAGGCGTCTTTAGTAGAAGCGTTTCGAAAACTTTGGAGACCATGGGTAGGAGACTTATTGGTCTATAAGATTTGAGCTGGTTGGGGGGTTTTCCTGGTTTTAGTATAAGGATGATTTGTGCCACTTTCGACTGTGCCGGGAAGAATCCTGTATGTAGAACTACATTGTACAATTGAGTGAGATACCTGATTTCAATGTTAGGTAATTCTTTAAGAATTTTTCCGGTAATCAAGTCATAACCCGGAGCTTTCTTAGGATTTAGGGAGTTAATGACTTCTTGGACTTCTGCAGTTTTGAGGCGATGGATTAGTGGTTCGAGTTGATAGAGTGTTTCTAATGCTTGATAAGGTAATCTTCCTCTTCGGGTTCATTTTCTGAGGGATGAGGTTGAAAAACTTCTGTCAGCGTACTGCGAAGACATGTGCTTTTTCTTCGTTGCTTCTTGTCTAAATTCCTTGTGATGTTCTAATGGGAGAAAAGGCTTTTTAACTTGTTTTAATTTTTTTTTGCCGTCTATAGAGAGTAGCCAGTACTTCAGTATGAGCAAGGTTTTTCGAAAATGTTTCAATGCATTCATTTTTGTTGTTGTTAAGCAGTTCTTTTAGCTCGCGCGTTGCTCTGTAAAGTAATCGTTTACAAAAAACAAACTACCCGATCTAGTTGATTTCTGTATCACCAAAGGTATCGCTCAAGACTGTGACTTGGCTAAATCATGTTTCGATCTATCGTCAGATCATTCCCCAGTCCTGATTACACTAACTGCAAAAGCGGTAAACAAAACTAAAGAACCAACCATAGGTAATAAACATACCAACTGGCACAAATTCAGACGTTTAGTAAATGAAAACTTAACCCTGAAAGTCCTGCTCAAAACTGAAGAAGATATCAAAGAAGCTGTCAAGCATTTCAACGACTCGATACAAATGGCGGGTTGGTATGCAACCCCAGAAAAACCACCACATTCCATAACGTACGACTGCCCCATATTAATAATGCGTAAAATTGAGGAAAACTGAAGGTTAAGAAGTGAGTGGCATAGACTGAGAACGAATGATAGTGCAATCTGAAATCTAGCAAAGATATTTCGAAACCGAAATTTATCAACAGTAAACTTACATGAATTCTGTACTACGATTAATTCCAAATTAACTGAAGTAACTTAAAATAAATCGTTAGGTTATATTTGTGCAACGTTATTTATTAAGAGGGACCCTACAAATAAAAACGGAGAAGAGTTACAACTTATTTATAACGGTTTGAATTTCACTTATTTGTTATTTATGTAAAACCCATGTCTGAAATCTACACAGAAGGATACTTATTACATGAAACATTCATTCATTTTCTTCTTTCGCTGATTTGATGTCCATGTTTTCTGTAATACCCTAAACGAACTTTATGCTCTATAAATTTTCAACTAAAGTACTACCAGATATGCTACATATTTTTCATTTTTAACTTATTTGGGTTTTCCCAGATATCGTGAAAGTTTATTTTGAATATTTTCATTCTATTTGTTTTTATTTCCAAGTCTGACTCTATTTGCTCTTATCTTTAAGACTTAAGTTTATTTTGTAAGGAACTTCAATCGATCCCCTATTGACATTTACAAGAATATTAAGAAAAATAAAAGAACTGCGTAGTCAGTATCACCTGAATTCGCAGCCCAAACACAATTAACTATTAAACATACTATTTGTAATTATTTCTGCATAATACAACTTCTTCTACATCTCACAAATCGAAGCCCTCTGCCAACAGATAATCACCGCCTATTATTCAACAATACGTAATAATATAGATAGTCTTTACCTTAATTCGGCTTCAGGATAGAGAAAACCAAAAAAGTTTACTTTTGCTTGGTCGACGCCCCCAAGAAGAAAAACAATTAAAGGTATTAACAACTAGACTGACGTCAATGACTGATAGCGTCAGCTGGCAACATATTGCATCAAATTATTTCAGAACAACAGAGACTGTGGCACATAGTTTTTGCTGAAACGATAGATCTTCACAGGAACGTTAAAAATGGTAACGGGGTAAATTTTAAAAGTATCAAACGATAAGACAAATCACGCGGTATTCTCCACTATCGTTTATATGTAATCAATACGCTATTATAGTCGAGTTTTATTACGAGAAAACTGCACAGAGTTACATTACAGGAACAATTTGGTATAACCCGATTTCGAGTAAACGAACCTGCATGCTCCCAGCCTTCAAAACCTTTTCTTGGAAAAGTGGCTCCAAACCGCCTCCAGCCTGTGTTAAACCCGCCCCCGTGAGCTATAACACGCCAAACAATGATAACTCTCAGGATAGCCGAAAGGTGGAGTAAGATGCTCTATTTACGAATTAAAATAATAGCATAAAAATACTTAACGTTCAAACACCAAAGCGGGAAAATCAGACGTACGTCACACGGTGCTCAGCAGTGGCACGATAAAGTCTGTTTCTGAACGACCGAATATCATCATTTTGGCGTATTTTTAAAGTATAATTCTCATTCTTCATGTTTATTATATCAAAGACTATAGTCTACAAATCGCAATAATATGAATAATTTTTGCCACTCAATTTTTTCGTCTAATATTACTATTTATTCAGTGCATATATTCAGGAGCCTAATAGGTTCTTTTAAATAGACTTCAATCTTATCCTGCATTCTCTCTAATGTTATCCTTATTCTCCAGTTACAGTAAACATCTCCGTCTCCTTGTTATGTTATTTTGCTTAATATTAATTCGTGTGACCATTCTTTGCAAATTTGCTCTTCCGTACAAATCTTGTGGACATCATAATACTTCTATGCTAGTTTAAGCAGAAACTTTCATTAATTCACATAGAAAATTATTTATTACCAATTGCTTATCCTGATTGAATTAATTTGTGAACATCTAAATTTCCTTTTTCGGAAGCTTAATTTAGAAATTGTATACCACACTGTGTGTGGTGGTAGCTCAGTTGGTAGAGCGCTCGCTTTCTGAATAAAACGTCAATTCTGGCTTGGGTTCGAAACCTAAGCAGAACTATGCAGATTTATAAAAATCTTGTCTGCAACCCACCACACACAATTTCCCAATTCGGCTTGCAACCGTGGGATCTTAATGCTAAAAACCTTCTCTGGAATTTCTGTCGTTCGGATTCGACGTTAAACTGTAGGTCCTCCGTGTTTCTACCTTAGCGCTGA
>JABXWE010001767.1:0-49173 GCA_014611495.1 Limonius californicus
ACAGATACGAAACATCGTGTTTACTTTTTCCGTCGTTCTCTCCTAAAATTTTAACAGGTTATGGGCCCAGGGCGTTGTTCGCAGAAAAGTATATTCACGCGTATATAGTTTCGTAGTTACCGTAAAGAATAGACTCAATTTTTCTACCCCGTAAATGTAAATCGGAAGTGTGCTTTGTCGTTTTGTGTATGTCGTGTGTTTTTGGCGCCGCGTCGCGTGTGAGTTTTGTGATGGCGTCTAACAACTATCTTGCCAGTGTTCCTAAATTGCAAGGCCGCGGAAATTATGAGGAATGGTCGTTTGCCATGGAAAATTTCCTTGTACTGGAAGGCTTAAGTAAATGCATCGATGGAACGGAAAGTGATAGTGTACAAGTATCGAAAGCCAAAGCAAAAATTGTGTTGTCTCTCGATCCTTCCCTGTATGTCCATGTGAAGGAAGCTACAACAGCCAAGGAAGTTTGGGACACGCTTAAAAACTTATACGAAAATAAGGGATTTACAAGAAAAATTTCTCTTCTCCGTCACTTGATTTCATTAAGGTTAGAAAATTGCTCGTCAATGGCCGAGTATGTCAACCAAGTCATCGAAAGTTCCCAGAAACTTGGTCGAACAGGACTCAAACTTGACTCGTCATTGGTCGGAAGTTTGCTTTTGGCGGGACTACCGGATCGATTTGCTCCAATGGTGATGGCCCTGGAGCATAGCGGAATCGATATTACCACCGACAACATTAAAACAAAGTTGTTGGATATGCAGCTAGATGGCGGCAGTAGTTCGACAGGAGGTGCGTTCGCCGGTAAATTTGCAAATCAGAAACGTCAAAGTCAAAACAAGAAAAACAAGTATGACAGCCGAAACAAAAACAAAGGTGACTTAATTTGTTTTAAATGCAAACAGCCAGGTCATTATATGTCAAAGTGTCCACAATTAAATCAAAATAAAGGCAATGATAAGCAAATAAAAAGTGCTTTTAACGTGGTTTTTCTCAGTGCTAATTTCAACGACAACGATTGGTATTTAGATTCAGGGGCGAGTGCTCACTTAACTTGCAGGCAGGATTGGCTATTAAATCAAAGAGAACCTCTTATAAAGGACATTATGGTTGCAAATAATAGCAAGATTGCAGTGCATTCGAGTGGCGAGGTTGATATGCTTACAAAAGTTGGTAAAGAAAACTTTGAAGTAGTAATCCAAGATGCTCAGTATGTTCCTGAATTGGCTACAAATTTATTGTCGGTAAGTGAGCTTTTGAGAAAGGGAAATTACGTTGAGTTTGATAGCAAATGTTGCAAGATTTTTAATACTGACAGAGTTTTAGTAGCCAAAGCTTTTTTAAATGATGGTGTGTATAAGATAGATTCTACCAAAAGATGTCTATTGGCTGGTCAAGCCATTGCTACTGGTGAAATGTGGCACAGAAGGCTAGGTCATATAAATTCCAATTATTTAAATAAGATGCGAGATGGTCTAGTGGATGGCATTAATTATAATGGTCAATTAAAAATCAACCTACAAAATTGTGAAGTCTGCTGTGAAGGAAAGCAGGCCCGGCAACCGTTTGGACACTCAAGTACTAGGGCAACTGGATTACTTGATGTAATACACACGGATCTAGCAGGACCCATGGAGACAGCTTCCATCGGAGGTTCAAAGTACTATGTGGAGTTTCAAGATGATTTCAGTCGCATGTCCTTTGTATACTTTGTCAAGACAAAAGCCGAGACCTTCGAAAAATTCAAAGACTTTCAGGGATTGGTTGAGAAACAGGTTGAAAAAAAAATCAAAGTGCTACGCTCGGATAATGGGGGTGAGTATATTAGTGCAGAGTTTGAAAGCTATTTAAGAAAACAGGGTATAATTCATCAAACATCTAACCCATATACTCCTGAACAAAATGGACGTTCGGAGAGATTGAATAGATCTTTAGTAGAGAAAGCTAGGTGTTTACTATACGAGGCAGGTTTAGAAAAACGCTTCTGGGCTGAAGCAGTAAATACAGCTTGCTACTTGAGAAACAGGTCTGCAGTAGCTAATATTCCAAAAACACCCTATGAAATGTTTTTTAAACAAAAACCAGATTTAAGTCATGTACGAATCTTCGGCAGTACAGCAATGACTCACATTCCAAAGGAAAGACGAAGAAAGTGGGATAAAAAATCTGAGAAGTTAATCTTAGTTGGTTTTTCCGAAACTACAAAGGGTTATAGACTTTACGATACAAGAAAAGACCAGATATCTACAAGTAGAGATGTACATATTATAGAAAAAGAAAGAACCAGTGATAATGTAAATTTATATGTAGAAGAAGATACACCGGGGAATGATTCTAACGAAGATCAAAAATTGGACTCGACAAACGAAGATTTAAACTCAGAACCTTGTTCGGATGAGCTAGTATTCTCTGAAGATGAGCTCAATGATGAAACCTATGTCCCTGACGATGATGCGGAAAGTGTCATTCTTCCTGAAAACGTGAGAAGATCTCAAAGAGAAAAGAAACCAAAGAACTTTGAAGACTTCGTGTCGTATTTTACATCAGGAGAGAAAGTCAATACTGAAGAAAATCCAGTTTCAGTGGGAGACCCAAGTTCAGTGGAAGAAGCTCTTGCAGGGCCAAACCGAAATAAGTGGATAAGTGCCATGACAGAAGAAATGAAAAGTTTTAGTGAAAATCATGCATGGGACCTAGTGGACCTACCATCAGGTCAGTCACCAGTGAAGTGCAAGTGGGTTTTTAAGAAAAAGTGTTGTAGTAATGGTAGCTTAACTTATAGGGCTAGATTAGTTGCTAAGGGTTTTAGCCAGAGGCCAGGCATAGATTTCGATGAAACTTTTTCCCCGGTCGTTAAACATTCAACGTTAAGATTACTTTTGGCATTGTCTGTCCAACTTAAATTAAATGTTTATCATTTGGACGTTGTCACAGCTTTTTTGAATGGGAAACTAGAGGAAACTGTGTTCATGGAAATACCGAAGGGTTTTGATGCTGCGGAGAGTAGCAACAGAAATAAAGTTCTGAAACTGAATAGTGCAATCTATGGTTTAAAACAGTCCTCCCGAGTCTGGTATAAAAAAGTTGAGAACGTGTTAGTCAGTTTAGATTATAAAAAGAGTGATCATGAGCCTTGCATTTTTATTAAGCGGAAGAACAGTTTTATAACTATAATTGCCTTATATGTAGACGATTTTTTCATCTTTTCTAACTCTGAGCAGGAATCAGTTTTCTTAAAGCAGCAGTTAGCTGCAAGATTTAAAATAAAGGATTTGGGCGAACTTAATCAATGTTTGGGTATGAGAGTTAGAATAGACAAAGGTAAAATTAAAATTCAGTTAGATCAAGAACAGTATATAAATCATGTATTGAAAAGGTTTAACATGAGTGATTGTAAGCCTGTAGGCACACCCATGGATAAAAATGTGTGTTTTGACGAGACAGATACAAATGTTTGTAGAAAGGATCTGCCTTATCAACAGTTGTTAGGTAGTTTAATGTATATATCGGTATTAACAAGACCAGACATTAGTTTTGCTGTGAATTTTCTTAGCCAGTTTAACAATTGTTATACAGAATCACATTGGAAATGCGCTAAGAGAATTCTAAGATATCTAAAAGGTACGAAATCTTTGTGTTTGCAATATGTAAATAGTGATTCAGATCTAATGGGTTTTGTTGATTCTGATTTTGCAAGCAATACTTGTGACAGGAGGTCGTATACTGGCTTTGTTTTTAAATTGGCAGCTGGGGCTGTTTCATGGGAATGTAAGAAACAAGCTACTGTAGCTTTGAGCAGTACAGGAGCCGAGTATATGGCTGTCACCGAAGCTTCAAAAGAAGCTATTCATTTTAGAAATCTATTATCAGATTTGTTGGGTACTTTGAACTGCATTACTATTTACAACGACAATCAAAGTGCTCAAAAGTTGTCTATGAACCCTGTATGTCACAAAAGGTCCAAGCACATAGACGTGCGCTACCATTTTATCCGGGAAGCTATTTCAAATAAATTGGTCAATCTTAAGTATTTGCCCACAGATGAAATGCTGGCGGATGTGTTAACTAAAGCACTTTGCTTGCCAAAGCATTCAAAATTTATTAGTGAATTAGGTTTGGAAGAAAATATTATTTAGATAAGTGGGAGTGTTAAAGAATGATATCTAAAAATATTATTCAGTCAGTACATGCTGCGCCATCTACTGACATTTGCAGTAACTCTAACTATGATGTATGTTTCTGTTCCAACGATAATAAAAATGGAGTCAGTCTCTTACGAACTGACAGATACGAAACATCGTGTTACTTTTTCCGTCGTTCCCTCCTAAAATTTTAACAGGTTTGTCAAAGTTGTGATTGTGAGTTACGCTGCAGCGAGTGTGATATTTGTATACATAACTTCACTTGTACTTGTGTAGACTATTCCATTAAGTGGAATATATGTAAACATATGCATTTTCTTTGTTCCAATTTGAAAACTGCAGATGTAGTCATGTGTCCTAAAAATGATTTGTCTGATGAAACTAGTTTTCGAAAACACCAGGAAGTAAGCGCAATTGTTAGACAAGTAAGCAGCAGTTCGGTTTCTTTTGATAAGAAAAAAACGTGTTTAATGGAAACGTTCCTAAATACGTTTAATAATATTACAAACGAAAAACAGTTGGATGCTGTCATAAAACATATTTCACCTCTGAATAGTATTGTTAATGCTCTTGCCAGTAAAACAGATATTTCCCTTCCTTTAGTACAAAATGAAGAACCACCCAACAAAAAGATTAAAACACAAAGATTTGTTTCAACAAAAAAGAAAAATAAAACTAAAAAAAGGGAAATACAAAATCCTGGACAAGATGAAATTCTAAGTCTTTCCTTAAATATGGTTAACCATTTTATGTAGATTGTTTACTGTAATACCTATTCAAAATAAAGATTTAAATAAAACCTGTCTTGTTTTTTAATTAGTTTTTTAAACACTTCTAAAAAATACTGGAAATAAATGTACACTTAAACGTCAAATACAAAATCAAATTTTATTTGAAATTATTTTATATATTTTTATACTACAAATGTATGCTATATAATTTATTGTATTTCAAAATTCAAATTTGCCGCCTCACAACAAGAGAGACTTATTCTCCCCTCTCTTCGCTGCTCAATTCCTGCGGGCAGACGCTAGTGCTTTAACCTATTTAATTGAAAGAAACCGCTGAAAAGGAATGTTGTAAATATAGAAATAAAATTCAACTACCCAGTGGGTAGTCGTCTTATAATTCCATTCACTGTATATGAAAGTTGATGTTTACTTTATGATCGTTGCCCTCATAAATTAGGTCTACCCTACTAGGCCAGACCCTTTACAGAAAAATAAACACGTGTGAAGGAACAGCCGTTCTCAAGATTAATGAGGCGCGATTTTCAAACGCTTACTAAAATTCATTAGCCATTACATTTAACATAAAATATATATGCGAGTATAGATTAAAAATTTAAATTATGAGCATAATGTCCAAAAGTTCAACTGTCTGTGAGAATATAAACATAATCGCAAATGCGGACTGCTACAGTACCTACCTACTTAGTGAAAGATCTGACGATGAAAGAATCTCCACCACCTCTCATCATGCTGGCTGATGGCGGAAACAACACACAATATGTACAAAAAGCACCACTGACTCATCTTGAGTAAGCTAACCATGGTGAATATGTGTCCAGCCACTGGTGATGGAATTGAGGTGTTAGGCATCTGCCGCAAAATCGCAATTCTTCGAAGGTACCCAGCGATTTTCCAGAAGATGTTTTTCTTATACTCAATTACTAATCAAATCACTGCAAAAAATAAAATATAACTTTCATTAAAAGTTGGTGTGGACGTGGCATTACACATACAAACATTAGATACCCAAATAAACGTCAATACTTACTATTCTTACCAAAAAACTTTCTAATGTCCATTTTTGTATAATATGTAATAAAATAGATGGCACGAAACTACAAACTTTACTGTCATAAAAATTGCACACACTTGTAGCCTTTGTGTGAATGACCTGCGCGCGCTCTTATATAGAGTAAAGGTACACAAGAGTGCGCATCTAAGAGGTTTTTTACTATAAAAAACTATATTTCAAAAATAATAGACTGCATTTGGGAAAAAAGGAACCCACATACTTACAGAAGTATTTTATTTTCAAAAAATTAACAGAAGCTCTTAAAATGCATAAAAAAGGCACTTTATTAAAATAATGAAAATGCACACTCTTGTAGACCTTAATTCACAAGAGTGCGCATTGTGGAATATAAGAGTACGCAATTACAAACATAAGTCACATTCAAAATTTCCAGCCACATATGCAGTGCACTTGCCGCCACTTCTGACGTAGATGGCTTTGAATCCAATCTTCTTTAGGAGGATCGACAAATTGTTCTGCACAACCAGGACAGCGAACATCTTCACTTTTCTGATTGCATTTGTTACCTTTGCCTGCATTTGTTTTTTTCTTTTCACATTTCTGCTTCGTTCCTCCTGATTTTTTCTTAATATTGTCCTTCTTTCCAGAAAGGTTTTCGGCAATTTTTCGTTTAACAGTTTTAGCCTTTGCTTGTGTTTGTTCTTCTAGCTTAGCTTTATATGGAGTACTCGTCAGGATTTCTGATTTCTGGCTGTGTTTTCTTCTTTGCTGTTTTTCTGTTAATGTACGAAAAGGTCTAAGTTCTTCAGGTTTCGTGGAACAACTTGGGCCTGCATCTCCATGTAAAATAGTAAAATTGGTGTTTTTCTCTGGAGTTGATAGAATGGGTAGTTTTTTAAGCTGATTTTCATTGCTATCTTTAGTAACCTGGGGAGAATTATTATGGGATTCTTCTACAATATCTTCCATCTCTGACAAGTTAAAAATGTCGATATTTTTATCATTTATGGCTGATCCAGTTTTACTATTTGAACTTTCATTTCCTGGCAGAAAAGTGTCTTCTTCTTCAAAGATAATTTCTGCTTGTGACAAGTCAAAATTCTCAGGAAGAATTGTTTGATCTAGTGGTAATCAATTTTGGTCAAAACCCATTTCCACAATCACTGTTTTAGTTTTGGTTTTCCATAATAGTACCATTAAAATCATCTTGATCGTTTTCTCCATCACCATTTAATTCTTCGCCAGATCCAACATTGGCTATATTTTTCTTGTCAGTATCCAACACAGAGTTATTAATTTCTGGGGAACCCAATCTTTCCATAGCTCTGTCTGTAACCAGCGAGGGACTAAAATCTTTATCATCAAATTTTTGCGGATTATAGGGCCAAATGCCTGTAGCTTCAAAAGACTTCTCTGCCTTTCCAATATTTGAAACAGTATTGTATGCGGTTTTAAACAAACCTGCTACATGTTTTGAGGTAACGGGCTTCCCAGGGTTAGACACTAACCAGTTATCAACAACTTTGCTGTAAGCAGTTTTAAATGGCCCAAAATATCCCCTGTCGAGGGGTTGGATTTTGTGACTCGCGTGAGGTGGGAGAGATAACAAATGTATAAAATTGTCCTAACAATACCGAATAACCTCTAGACTTCTGTCTGAGGAGTGATTGTCTAAAAGCAGTAGCACTGGTTTTTCAGGAGATGGTTTAACATTATTTCGGAAATTTCTTATCCACTTCAGAAAAAGTACGGAATTAATAAATCCTGAGTCTGAAATCATGCAAAGAGTTCCTGTTGGTGCCCCTTGATTCATTCTCTTTCTCTTAAGAATCAACGCTGGTGGAACATAATAACCAGCGACATTCATGCAGCAAACTGCGGTAACCAGTTCTTCTCGTTCTCCACTAGAGACTTTACCGACATGTTTTTTGCCCTTCACACTTAGAACTTTTGGAGTCTTGTTTGGAACAGTTGATATACCTGTTTCATCCATGTTAAAAATTTGATTGGCAGAGACATTGTACTTTTCATACATTATTTTCAGGTTTTTAAAAAATAATTCAATATGAGGTTTATTGAAGCCTATCATCCTACCTAAGGAACATTGCTCAGGTTTAGGCAGTATGATATTATTTCGTTGACAAAAACCTCGCACCCACGTCTTACTCGTCCTCTTCAAGATTTTATTAAAACAGTGCTTTATTTTATTGGCATTAGCAAACTGAAAGGCGAAAGTCATTAGATCTTGCATGGTTATACCATAAAAACGTCGATCCATTTCTTTGACATATTCCGCCACTTCAGTTTCTTTTTCTGGTGAAAAAACTGTATTAAAACGTCCCAAGGATTTAGGCACAGTGTTACATTTTAATCTTTTTCTTAAAGTAGATTCTGGTATATTCAACTCTCTGGCAATGCTTCTTTTTTTACAGCCTTCCTCCAATTTTCTACGTATTTCTTCCATTAATTCTTCTGTAAACATCAGTTCTCCTGAACTTGTTCTTTTACAAGTGCTCATTTTAAAACCTAAATGATGAAAAAATTACGTTAGTTTGATTGCCCATTTACAATATTATTAACATTTTGAAAATTCGAGTACACAAGAGTACGCACTGCGCACTCTTGTAGAATGTGAAGTGCGTACTCTTGTATATTTCCGCCGCATGGTAAATTTTAGTCTTTAATTAACAAACACACAGATACTGAAGTTCAATTTTTACAAAACACTTACCAAATATCAGTGGCGGCTCGTGAGTTAAGAAAGAGGGTGGGCACAAGAAAAAACTTACCTATTTTTACTTTCCCATACCTTATAGGTATAGGGTAAGTATTGAATTCATGAAAATTTTCGAAATCCAGATTTTAACGGAAATATCCGTTTTGGGTCTCTAGGAACCCAAAAAAGTGGTTTTTAAAAAATGTCTGTCTGTGGGTGGGTATGTACGTACGTACGTATGTACGTACGTATGTATGTGACGCTCCTACAGCCGAAAGTATTGCTCCGATTTTGATGCGCTTTGGAATGCGGGGGTGTATCGAAAATTCATCGAAAAAATAAGCTTTTCAAAAAAATCCGAAACCGGAAACGGAAGTTACGCATGTTTTTTTGGTATCACTTTTTTCGTAATTACAATTTTGAAACTTTTATCACGGATAACGATAGAGGGTCAAAAGACAAATCTGCTAGATTTTTGCCGAACTCGCTAGCTTTAAAATGAAGGGCGCTATGAATTTTTGAAAATTTTGAGTTTAACGCCCAATTACTCGAAAACGGATGAATCGATTCAAATGATTTTTATTTTCTGAATAGTATATCAAGAGTAAAATGAGGTGATATAAAAAGTTTTTTGAACAATTATAAGGGGCCTAAATTACGAATTTTCAAAATTTTGAAAATTTTCAAAAAATTATTTCTCAAAAACTGCTCCAAGGAATTTTTTTAAACTTCATATGTCGATAGACCTCGCAAGGGGCTATTGATATGTTTTTTGAAGAACTCCGTAATTTTCCTGTGGCGCCCTCTACGAAGCTTGGAAGTTTGAAACTTCAAACTCCTTTAATTAATAAACGAAAAAAGATAGGAAGCTGGGGTTTTCACTGAATCGCTCAGTACGTAATGGAGCATATGAATACGTAAAGAAATATTACAATCGTGGATATATGTAAGCGCACCGGCCCCCTCCCCCCTCTTTTTTAGAAAAATATTTTTTTTATTCCAACGGTTGTTATTTGTTTGCGTCAAAGAATCTTTTTCCGCGAAAATAAAAAAATCGATTTTTTTATGCCCTACAAAATATAATTTCCAGGGACTTAGAAAATTTTACCTCGGTAGCAATAGCGATCGGTACTAGTTAGACCGCGCGACGGCCTAGCGGTACGGACAGCCCCGCGCACTTTGGTTCAGAACCATTGCCATACTGTCGCGCTACATTCATTTCTTTAACCGGTATTACAACAACAAGTTATAAATTATTTATCAAAATTTTGTATTTAATACTTAATTTGATATTTAAAAAATAAAAGTAGCATCTGTAAACCTAATCCTTCTTTTGCGTACTTGTTTCGAATGCGCTTTTCAACTTGGGGAGCAGGAAATTAAACAATTCCACAAATGCATGTATTTTTCCTATGGAAAGTATTCAAAGTCAGCGCCCTGTATATGCTAAGCTTTAAAAATGTCGACATGTGAGGTATTGTTCGCCGTAAAAAGAAAACTAAACCTCGTTGAATTTTTATATATAAACTTAAATAGCGAGTTCTGTTTGAAATATCCGTTTTTGGGTCTCTAGGAATCCAAAAAAGTGGTTTTTAAAAAATGTCTGTCTGTTATAAAATCACAGCAAACTCAATTTGCAGTCACAATATCACGTATATAGTAGAGAATGAAGTATGCCTGGTTGCATAGTAAAAGGAAATTAAGGGGCACCGCAGATATTTTGCGGGACTTCTTACAAGCCTTGTAAGTCTATTCGTTACGAGGCAAGGTTTTAGGATAGCGCTTGAACAACCGTTTTGAGGAAAATAACTCTACTGTTGAATAAAGATGATATGAACAGTTTCCAGTATGGGAAAGTCCAGGGAGGCAGTCGCGTCCACTTATTCCAATATGATGTACTGCAGTTCATTCAGGTCATATATTGGCTGCTGGAAAATGGAGTTGTTTAAATACGGCCACAGAAAGAAATCTATAATCTCGTATCATATTTAAGATATCATGTGTTGTGTGCGCAGTGGCTCAGACTTATTGGAAAAAACCAAATCTGAGTTCATCGTCATGAAACTCTTCGAAAAGGGGCCGTAAAATGTCTTCTCGATACCTTCCTGCAGTCAAAATGCCTGAAACAATCTTCGTTGATTTTTCAACAAATAAACTTTTTCGTCGTACTTTTCCTTCAGAAAAGTACGGCCTAATTATTCTACGCCTTGAAATGGCCGCTCACACTCCTATTTTTTGAGAATGAAGAGGTGTCTCTACAATAAAATTAGGCTTCTCCGAACTTCATAAACACATGTTTTGCAAATTAATGTATCCATCTAAATAAAACCCGACCTCGTATGTGAAAAAAGTTTCCTCCAATAAGTCGTCATTGAGGATATTTAGGGACCATTGACAATATTCGACACGCTGAGGATAATTAGCTTCATGTTATTGTTGTATAGACTGCAAAGATAGGGATACAAGGGATATCTTTATTTAATATTTTGTGGCAGGTGCTAACTGACAATTGAACTTGTTGACACAAATGGCGTACAAAGGTTCGAGGGGTATCTTCCATAATCTGTCTTACATTTTGAGTTACTTCTGCCGTTCTTCTCGGAATATGACCGCTGCCTTATTTGCGGGAAATGGATCCAGTCTCACGAAAAACTTCAACGCAGTGATTCAAAGAACAACGAAACGTATTATAATGCAACACAAGGTTGGGAAATTCCTGGCGAAACACTTCAAAACAATCATGAATTATGTACTGGCATACTCCATCCACAAGTCCGTTACGAAAATAGGATTCAATTATAAAAATTTTATGTTTCTGTAGAAAAACTATTTTATTTGAAGAGGATATTTTAGCAAATGCACACAACCGACAGGTGGAGATTACAGACAGTGAAATTAATGTTCTGTAAAGAAATATTCTGTTTTAGTTAAAATTATTAAAATATAAACGGTACTGTACTTACATATTTCACTAATTTAGGCTTGAAGAAGACTGATTTTTCAAACTGCAGGCTAAAAATCAACAAAAAGCTAAGAAATCCAAATAAACGACCACAAACGACACAAACGCAAAAGTGAGGTTAGGCTGAAAAAGCTGATATGTGGGACGTTTACACAGTGAACTTTCCAGCGCCGACTTTGACGACAAATTAAAAAAAAAAACAAATTGCTGTATTACTGAAAAAGCTTTGAAAATATTCCGATCATCATGCAGGAAGGATACTACTACGGACTAGTACGTGCAAAAATGTCTGTATGCTGGTAGCTTTCTGGACAAAACGTCGATTATAACGTATACTATTACCAAGACAGCATATAAAAATAAAATTAATCATGATGCTGCAACCCACCGTACGCAATTTCCCAACCGGATCTTTGCAGCCATGGGGTTTTTTAAGTCCTGAACCTTCCTGGGACTTCTCTTGTTCGAACTCGACATTAAATTGTAGGTCTTCATACTTCTATCTTGGCGATGCGGAGAAGCACGTAGGAAAGAAGGGGCCGGTGCCCAACCGTGGGACGTAAGGGCTGCTAATGTCGAACAATTTACAAAATTAGAATAGTACAGTAGTAGTAGCGTTATTGTAGAACAATTGATGTAATGTGCGGTTATTTATAATAGTAGCTGTTAATCGTATAAGACAGTGTTAATATTAATAATAATAATAATAATGATGATGCTGGATGTACAAAGTTGGCGACGATAACAGCAGAAGAAGGAGCAAATATTCATAACTATGCCAAATGTGGGTATAATCTCGATTCAAAACCCTTAGGACGCCTTTAAGTTGTCAGTTCGAGTTGTCATACGAAGATCAATTCTAAATCATATAAAGAAACTGTACTTTCTTTTTCTATGGGCTAAGTCAGCCTCCGCAAGCTTTCTGTCCAGTGTACTGCGAAGAAGAATCATAGAACCTGCTGATTGCAGGTAATTAACGGATTGTTAGCCTAAATTCAGTGAAAGAACACCTTGGTACATACTTATATTTTACTTTAATTATATTAGAACTTACTTGTATCCCCATCAAGGGTAACAAGTAGTTTTTAAAACTGATAATTATAAAGTCTAGGGTGAGATCTAATGTTGCAGAAGGGCTGTTAAAACATTTTCTTTCACTGGGTACTGAAACTTCGGCTGTATCAGATGGTAAAATAAATATAAAATAATTTTGGAAATCATTCTAATGAATCCAGAAGATTTGATTTTTATGAAAAACAAATTTAGGCTTCGCTCACCAACACTAAATCTATGTTTTAAGAATAGGAAATTTATTGACCAATGTATATTAACGTTTTGCAATAAATCTGTTGCAAAACATTAGGATACATACTTTCGTTAATAAATTTTCTCTTCTCGAACCACAAAAGTCAAATCTGTTAACTTTTACTACTACATTTAAAAAGATATGACCGATTGAATATTTGTTTGATGTTTTGAAAAAGAGCTGGATGACGTCTTTTATGTAAACTGGAAATACGTCATTAATATTTTCAGTGAAATACATAATGATGGCGTTAAGTGCATTCAGTGAATACGAGTTTTGGCACCGACTTCTCAAACCACGCCGTTACATATATTTGTGATGATAGCGCGTAAATTATATAGGGTTTATCGAATTATTGTTAATAGTTGGAAGGTACACCAAGTTATCATATATCTTAACATACATTTATTAATATTCCTGTATAAAATAGTATTAACTGGAAACTTAATTTTTAAAAGTTCTAATATGATTGCTTTAGAATTTGTACTTTTCAATACGGCAACAATGCGTATGTTCGCACATAAATGAGATTAAAATCACTTTCTCTTCGACATGGTGTATATAAAAATAATACATTGTTTAAAAAAAGGCTGTGTTTTAATGCTACCTTTTGTTGTTGGCGATCACAAGATATGGTTCGCGTTTGTTTCTTCCTTTTTCTTCAGTTTTTTACATCATAACTAGTTGCAGTATCCTATTTTACGCCTCGCATTGTGTATCTAAAATATTCCGTGTTACGTCTATTTATAATTGAAAACAGATCTTATTAATTTTACACATCCTCTGATAATTTTGCCCTTTGTGATTCATGATGTTGGGCATTTTACACATACGCTTGCACAACATTTTGAAGATTCTAGTTTGTTTACTTATCATTTTATTTTCGAGGTTCACGTTTCGTCTCCATATCATAATATACCATACGCTAACAGATCTCAAAATTTATGTTTCTATTAGAAAGAAAATACAACTTCTTTGTAATAAAAAACAGCATACATTAAAACAATCAAACAAGATTATGGCCGGACAAATATTCTCTCTTGTTTCTGAATCGATGTGAGGCTATGTACATGCTTTTCGGGGAATTTTTTAATTGACTAAGCCATCTGCCACCTAGAAACAGAAAATATTGGTGTAAAACGTTTAGAAATGTTTGCATTATCCAAAAATGAATTCATTGTGTAATACTGCACTACTCAAAAAGAAGATTGTGTTCACATTTCAAAGTGGCTTAAACTTACTTTCAGTTTAGAAATCTTGTTGAAACTTGGTATATATGTAGAAAATTGTTTATTTAGACAGTGCTCTCTGTTTCCTTAAAATTGTAAATACATTTGTAATCTTCGTATACCTTAGAGCTTATCAGTAACAAAAACTAAAGTAATCCAGGAAATGTCTCATAACAAAATGTAGTGCCTTAAGTTGGCTTCACTTCACTATTTGTTATAAAAATAAATTCATTACGAAGTATACCTGTTCTTGGTCGAATTACTGCTTGACATCGTCTTTACATGCTTCGAATTAACCTACGAATCACCCCTGGATGCGCTGTCATTCTTCTACCGGACCTTATTCCAACTGAGTAAGGGTTTGTGAGGCGTTTGGACGAGTGCAGGCACCTCTTCTAAGCATGTCCCAGATGTGCTGTATGAGATTCATATCATTATGTGTGCGACGTGTGAACTAACATTATCATGCATGTAGACGAATTCCCGACCATAATTTTGCGCGTGCGGACGAACATGTACATGCAGAACTTCATTTATATATCGTTGTGCGTTTAGGACACCATTTCGAACAATAATAAGCTAATTACGGGTTTCTAATGTGATGCGGCGTTATACCATTACTGACCCACTACCAAAAGGAATAATTTCGCGCACTATATTGGCAAGGTAACATTCTCCCAGTCATCAGTATACACTCAAACAACCATCATTACCTGATAGAAGGAACCTGGACTCGTCTATAAATATTACAGACCCCAGTGGCTCAGTTTAGTTATTCTCGGCCGAATTGCCATCGCATTAAACGATGGTTTCTCTCCTGTTTGGGCACTTTAATAGGTCTTCTGGACCTTAGAGCAACTTCGTGCAGTCTATTATGAACAATTTGGCCACTAATTATGCACCAAGTAGCTTGTCGAACATCTGCCTGAAGGGCTCGTGCTGTGGCTGTACGACTGCGAAGTACTTGCAAACGAAGAAAACGGTCCCTATCTGCAGCAGTTTTTATGTTTCCGCCATCACCAGGTCGTCTAGCGACAAGCTTGGTCTCCCTGAACGTGTCGAGAGCTTCCACGGAGTTCCCTGTGCAATTTGCTATTGTTGAATCATATGCGGCTGCAATCGCCCTTCTTGTAGCAAAATTGCCGCTTAAACAATCTGTACTGGCGTTAACTGGCTTCTCATTTGTTGTGCAACTTGATTCTGTTCGCCCATAAAGCTAACATGCAGTTTTACAGCTAACAACACTTATACACGCATGTAATAATAATGTGCACACTAATTTGTTTTTTACCACTTAAGATATCTAACCTATTTGACATAAGCACAACTGATGATATTTTTGTATTATGTAAAAATTGTTAAAGATAAAGGATAGGTGTTTACATACACCAAGTTTGATTAAGATTTCTAAACTAAAACTAAATGAAAAATCACTTTGCAACACTGACTACTTTTTTCTTTTGAGTAGTATATTTTGAAAGAAGTTATCCAAACTATCTTTTATATGTGAAATTGTTATTCTGCTTTTAACTTTATTATTTTAATTACGAATAAAATTGTAATTTGCGATCTTTTATACTGAAGAAAGTTTTGTTATAAAGTTCTTGTAACTGCATAATTTTTTGTTGTTTTTATTGATCAGACCCTGAACAGCTGATCAACTTAATATCTCGCGAACCTCGCTTCCCAATAAACTCCTCAGAGAAAATCCGCATAAAAGCTTCTGAGGAAAAGTAAACGGATTTATCGACTGCCAACTGTCAGTTTCAATTGTTTCGAATTCGTTAATTGATTAGGATTTCTATCCGTGGCTTCCCATAAAAAAGAAAAACGCCGGCAACTAATATTTACTAAGAATTTTTGCGTTTTTGTAAACAAGATTCATATTTTATTTAGGTACATCGAGAATTTCAATGAAATGTGTCTAATTATAGTTAGAAACTGTTTCATGAATTCCACATGTGACATCTGTCGACATTTCAAAATAGCATTGTTAAAGAGAAAATGTGTATTGCCAGAAGAATTTGGCACGCAGTAGAAGAAGCATTTTTTTTTTTTAATTTATGCCACTAGATCAACAAACTAATTGTTACGCAGGGTTTTCTGATAATATTAACATATAATTTAGGCTAGAGAGTGTAAACTACCTATTTTCCGCTATTTTGTTGCTTAGTGTTAATAGAGATTCTAGTTTATCTTATCTACCGAATGTAATCCATAACAGCGAGCTATATTATTTAAAAGCGTGGCCGACTGCATACTTATTAATTAGTTGTATCAAAGAATTAAACATCCCGTATTTTAATGAGTTCTATATTTATACTTACAATAAAAATGGTTTTTACAATTGTTTTGTAAGGGTTGATGATGTTAACGGGGATGTCGTTCAGTGTGCTACTGAAAGCTCATTTTTCACAAGAGGAAGTGGAGAATTTGATAGGACAATTACTCCACAATATATTTGTCACCTTTAGTAAGGTTAAAGGTGAGAAGCCCTTAGGAACCGATAAACACGTGCCAATTTCGATAGATGAATTGTTTCCCCTGAAAAGCGACTGCTGCGCCGGAGCTACCGTCTCCTAATTTTAATCTAATTTCAAGCATCTCTTATTATTTCTACTTACAATCTAACCAGCAGAAACTCAAAATGTAGATTATTGTCAAGTTTCTACCTTTTAACTTTATTACCCTCCACGTTTAAGACTTTGAAGTAACGTTTAGCTAATATTTTATCTTCCAAAAATAGTAATTTCAGGAAACGATTCAAATACGTGCACAAAATTACATATGGGTTTTAAACCGTATTTTTTCTGGTAAAAAAGTTACGCAATGAAACGGCGCTGTGGCTAATAAGAGTTTGTAATATTAAAAAATTCATATCGGAGTATAGGACATTGCCGGCAATTTTTAATAAATGACACGCTTGCATATTGCGATAAAAATGTACATAACAGTTAAATGATTGAGGCAGGTAACAGAACTGCATTTGCAATAAAAACTTTAAAAGCGAAACCATAAGGTTTTAAAATTGTTTAAATTGTTATTTGTCAGTTTTTGGAATATTTGATGCGACATTAATTTGTTGATAAACTAACTGTCATTTAAAATTTCTACGTTGTAGTTCATATTTTAAATTTAATGTGAATTAAAGTCGTATCTTTTAAAATATTGTTCTCTAGTATATTGCACTATATCCTGTATATCTGATTATGATAACAGGCTTTATGTAGCATATATACTACGCATACTCCATTCCATTACTGTATAATAAAACTGGCGAATGTCTACTTTATTCAGCGCAAGAAATGGAGGAAGTGTCTGTAATATACTTAGAAGAATATCAACAAACACAAACAGAAACAGAACTTCATAGTTAAATGATTTTGATACAACAAGCTCAGAATGAGGTTTGAAAATGCGTCTGTTGCAACTCCTTCGATGAGGTTTGCCTAACTGGACATATACCCGTACGAAAACCATAACTATGTTCAGTTGGTCAGGAAAAGACTGGCAAAGAATTGTTGACTTAGGATGCAAAAAAGATCCTATGGATGAATCTAAGTCGAAATCGTCCCCAGAAAACGTTACTATAATGAAGCATATAGATTGAGTAATGATGCGCTTTTATTTTGGTAATGTTCTTCTTCTTCTTGTGTTATGTTAGTTTACATTTTAAAAACCGCTGCTTGAAATGATTAAGTTGTACTTTTCCCATACCACTGCTTTGCATTCGCAAACCATGTTTTTCATCCGCCAAATGAACACAATAATGGTACAGTTAGCATATAAAAGAAAATCCTTTGTATAGACAGATCCGAAATCGTTCGCAGTAAACGTGGCTATAATGAATCATATACATAGATGGCTCAGTAATGATGGGGTTTTATTCTGGTAATATTATTATATAATATTTTATATTCATTCAGATTGCATTTTGAAAACCACCGCTTGAAATAATAAAATTATACTCTTCCCATACCACTGTCTTGCATTCACAAACTATGATCAGCACAATAGTGGTACAGATATAATGTAAAGGAAGATCTTTTGGATAGATGGGTCCAACGTCGAAATCTTTGACAGTAAACGTAATTTTAATGAAATGTGGAGCTCAGTAGCAGTACGATTTTATTTTGGCAATGTTCAAATAGTAAAGTTGTACCCTTCCTATACCGTTGTCTTGTACTCGCAAACCATAATGGCTTTCTTCCGTCTAACAAAAACAACATTTGTATACTTAGGATGTAAAAAAAGAACCTTTGAATGGACGCCGAGTTCGAAAGCATTGTCAGTAAACGTGGCTATAATGAAACATGAAGATTTTTCAGTAATTGTGTGGTTTCTTTTGTTAATGCTTTTCTTCTGATGTTACCTCTCCTGGTAGACGTTGGCGATCGTTAATACAGCTTAAATATTTGAAAACCGCCGCTTAAACTGATAAAGTACTCTCGCCATACCATTGTCTTACATTCGCAAACCATGGTGTCTTTCTTTTAATTATTATGCACCACAATTGTGTAGTTAGGATTTAAAAATTAAAAGAAAATTCTTTAGATGGGTGATACATAATGAAACATAAAAATGATTCCGTTATGGTGTGGGTTTATTTTGGTATTGTTCTTCTTCTTTTTCTTGTGCTGCTGGTCCTATTAGAGGTTAGCTATCATTAATGTAATTTGAATCGCCGCTCGAAATGATAAATTCTATTCTACCCATACCACCATATATACATGTATTTGATATATTTAAGCTTTTTTATCTTCAGTGTCTTCAGGATTTCTTTGTACAAAAGTAACGTTTCTATTGCGTAATTTATCGGTGTACGGGTTTTTAGTAATCTTCGGTAAACTCAACTTCAAGATGTCTTTAACCGCAGGCCTTCGTAAGTGTCCAATATTCGACTTCATACAGAATGATTAAAGAAACATAGCATGGAACTACGCGTATTCTCAAGTCTAAGTTCATATTGCAGTTGGCGGGAAATCTATTGATTTTAATGATATCCCGATTTAAAATTTTCATTCTGTTTTACATTCACTCTGGTTATTTAAAAGGTAGCCCAGATATTTGTATTTGAACAAACTGTTATTGTATGGATAAGATAGCAAATTTACCCAAAATTGTGGGAGTAATGCCTAGAGAAGTCCACCGAGCAATTTTAGAATACTGAGTGGTACTCTCCGATAAAAGTTATGTGGGGTGCGGTATGTATTATCTACGAAAGATAACAACCCAAAACATACCAGTAAAAAAAACTTAACAGTACTTTTTAAAGTGCTGTACAGACCAAACCATTCACCTAAACTAAATCCTATTGAGTTAGTATACAATAGGGGCAGCTATCATCATCTGAAGAGACCTGTGGGATATTCCGCAATCTTTTCTTGAAAATTTATCACATGAATGTTTCAAATTTGTGCAGCCTGTATCCACAGAAAGCCAAATGTGAATATGAAAACACGTAACATTAGAAAATAGGTTATTTCTATTCTACATAAAATAAAACGTATTTTCAAATTTCATAAGCCTTATCCATTGCATCAAATTGATTCTTGGTACTGTATTTTGTATTTTGTTCAGAATTACAAACCGTTCTGCAAGTAAGAAGAATGTTTTCTTAAGTTTCGTATGCAGTACTGACAGAGTTTTTAACGTGGTATTTATTGAATTTCAAATGTAATACGCATTGTAGTTACTGCAAAAACTCGTATTTACTGCTTGCTGTGCAGTTTTCGTTAGTAGGATGTCCACAATCAACACATTTTTTTGGGCTTATATTTTTTATAATATATATTACTTTATTTATTTATAATATTGTTTAAAGTTAATCGATATTCTAATGAAGTTAATAATGTGAATAATATATGGTAAAAAAAGTACCATAATGAACTCTAGGGAGTTATACATTTTTGTTTGTTATTTGCAAAGTTTCCTTAACACATATCAAAAATTTTGCAGTTTATCCAATCTGTGACAACAACAACGTATGTCGCAACTTTGTTGCCCGGCTACTATATTTTTCTGATAAGCTCTAAACGTAAACATTTATTTTACGTCTAAAAATAAATTTTCAACATATATACGTTTTGCCTTTGCCGCCCCCGTGAAAGCATCTCTCTGAAAGGTTTGTTGCAAAATTAGTGTCTTCTAAATCATGGAAAACTTTCTAATTTTAATACATATTAGAGTCGACCTTACAGAGGGGGGGCGGTAAAAACTACTGAATTTTTAATTTAATTACGGTTGTTTCATTTATGGAATTCCTGGGTAAACAAACAGCGGATTCCATCAGAACTCACTAGTGGCGACAGGCCGCAATAATGAAACATTATTTTAGCAAAGTTTCAAACTCGTAGCTTTATTTTTAATGGGTGGTGCATTTCATATGAAACGAAGTGTATAATAATAAGTAGATAACACGTAACCCTTTGGGTAAACGCATATGACGCTTCACGGAATATAAACCATATACAGTGTGTCGCATTTAAGATGAAGACACCCCCATATTTTCGCTATTTGAAGGAATACAGATTTGAATTTTTGCACAGTCGTACAGGTTGATGCCTCACATTTTTTAAGATACTCAACTAAAATCTGAACTTTAAACTCTGCCTACTACGAATTCACAAACAGGGTCAATTCTCGATATTTTGCGTCGCGTTAGAGATATCGAAAAAAATTATTAGAAAAAGTTGTTCAGAATATTATTCTAACCCCATATACCGAGTTTCATGACAAAATTCACATTTTTAATTTTTTCATTATTTTGGTCTATACACAAAATAATTACAAGTTTATACGCTATTTATTTATTTTACTGAAATATTTGAATACATGACACTATTAAATTGACAATGTGTCAAGTTTTTACTTTCCATGGCACACTAAATATCAATTTAAAAAATAAACTTTAATTATTTTGTGTATAGTCCAAAATAATGAAAAAATTACAAATGTGAATTTTGTCATGAAACTCGGTATATAGGGTTAGAATAATATGCTGAACAACTTTTTCTAATCATTTTTTTCGATTTCTCTAACGCGACGCAAAATATCGAGAATTGACCCTGTTTGTGAATTCGTAGTAGGCTGAGTTTAAAGTTCAGATTTTAGTTGAGTATATTAAAAAATGTGAGGCATCAACCTGTACGACTGTGCAAAAATTCAAATCTGTATTCCTTCAAATAGCGAAAATATGGGGGTGTCTTCATCTTAAATGCGACACACTGTATAATAATAAGTAGATAATACGCAACCATTCGGGTAAACACATATAACACTTTATCCGATATGAACCGTAACCTTACCAGAGACGCCACTGCTTATATCAGCCGATATTGCCATTGCAGCCCATTTTTATATATAATCAGTTAATCACATAAATGGCAACACTAAATTTGCACCTTGTCTCAGCTTAGAGAATATTCGCATCGGAATCAGTTAGTAGGTTCGCATACGCTATTAATTAGTTATTACGCCAAAGATATGCAAGATTACGCCTAGCTACCAACAACACTGCCCCACGTAGACTGCCGCCGCTGACCCTTCTCAAGACTCCGCCACACGGCCTTTTCTTCAAACTTTTATAATTCTTCCCAGCTGTTATAGAGCCGACAGAAGTTACGTTACGCACATTCAAGTAATACTCACAGCAGGCAATAACCGTTGTCTAACATACAATTGGAAGAAAACCTTGCTAAACGTATTGTACTTGTATTTAAAAAGTCCACCAATTTAGGTATAGTATAATTTAAGCACTTTTTTTTTATAATATCATACTCGTATTACATAAATAATTTCACGATGAGTAATTGAAGATACATTAAATCTACATTATCAATACGTTTAAGGCTACTTATACATATTTTTAATTATTGTAAAATGTTTGCCAAAATTTCTACATTTAATTCACACAGCGAAACTTCTCAATTTACTTTAATGGGGTATCGTTTTTGTTTATTTCTAATGTTTGCATACACCGTAGACTGTAGAGTGTAAAACCCTCCACATTCGTTACCTATTTACAAAGAAGTTATATATACACTGCGAACAAAAACAATAATGGCAAGCAATGTTTAAAAGTGTTTTTCATTAATTGCCATCTCTTATCTTATAGAAAATACTATCCCTTTCTACTATTTTTTGTATAGTTAGGGAATGTAATTCATAATCGTGAATAAAAGTTGCCGCTTTTTTCGTTCATTATAAAAAAGTTACAAAAATTGAATGCTTAGAATATTGGTTCAGGCGAGCCATTTTGTCCAAAATGTCTCACGTAGCCCCGATCAATTAAAACTGGGACATATTCCTACGTTGTGCATATCGGCGACTCTGCACTCTATTCTGTAGTCAATGTCAGGACAAAGTGAGAAGATCGAATAGAGTTAAAATCTGCATAGAATCTGATATATGGATATGGAGCTCGAATGTTTCGACGTTCGTGTTGAACATAACCTCTTGCCATCAGCTCTGTTGAAATCTGCTTTTGCTGAGAAGTTTGACGTCGTCTTACGTTTATTGCAAAACATGCCAAAACAGAGTGAGAAAGGTTCAGAATTTCCACAACGTTGAAAAATTCAACTAAACAACCTGTTTATAATTAACAGACAGTTTTCAAATTTTCGGTATTAAAAAATTTACAGTTTAAATTTTAAAGAAAGGCAGAAGAAGAACTTAAACTGATTTAATTTTGAATATCGCTGTTTCTGACGACGTATACGGTGTGTTCAAAAAAATGTCAGCGCAGCCGTTTTGTAACCAAACCCGAGTGTCTTTGATTAGACAAATTGCTGATTACATGATCATAGAAACCACATCTCAGTTGTGGTGGTTAGGTAAATTATGAAGTAATCGAAAGGCAGACAATTTTTATAGCATTCGTAATGATTTTTTATTTATTCATGATAATTTATAGTATTTCCGGAAAGAAATAGAAAACAGATTATAGCATACTGCAATTATATTTATTTTTCTATATAATCTCCGTTAAGAGCAATGTACCAACAATGTTTTAGCGGCATCTTCGAAACGTCTATTCCTAAGGTCTGGAAAATATTCTTTAACTGCTTCCTCAACTTCTGCATTTAAGGAAACCCACTTTACACCATGAAATGTTTCAGGCGTAGGTACAAGTCAAGCGGAGGTAAATCACACTAATTCAATTCGTTGAGTTTTGCGATAGAAACGACATTTGTATGGGTATGTGCAATATGTTGATGAAGAATGATACACGTGATAGATAAAAATACAAATCAACAAATGGTGTTTCGTTAATGACCAATTGTTAGCAATCGCGGCACTTATATTGCGAATAGATTTTTTAAACGTAATTCTTGAATTAAGGTATGAAATACACGTTCATCTGATGTAGCCTTAGCTATTTCAGAAACCTTTAATCGGCGATCTGCAAAAACCGTATCATGAATGTTTCAATGAGTACTGTTGCATTTTTTGACGTGCCATGCGATGATCGTCTACCAGCATTTCAGAATCACCTTTAAATTCAATAGTTCATTTAGATATAATGAAAAATGAAGGAACATAATCTCCTACTGTATTTTCATATCGATACGAATCTCCATTGCCGACAAAACATTTTCAACAAAAATTTTAATTACAGCGCGATATTTAATTTTATTTTTGTCAACTAAACACACCAATAATTTTATCCAAAACACTACACAACTACATTACAGAATGATTTGATATTTTACAGCTGTTCGTATAACATAAAATAACACCAATAATTTCAGAACTGCTAATGCTACCTGTACTTCATTGTGAGAACTTTTCAAAGTATTCTCGCCTGCATATTTGATTTCTACGAGTATTGCCGGAAGTTCATTTTAAAGGTATGTGCTATAAAAGTACATTATATGTATAGACATATTGGCAAAGAATATGCTAAAAATTTCGTATGTTATAAACAAAGTCGTAAAAGATTTCCGTTGTATAGCAGAATGTCGTTAAGGAAAAGCGCAGTAACGATGTTTGCCATGACAAAGTTTACTTATAACACGTATTTGTGTTAACTCGTATTTTAATGTTCCGTAGTATGAGCAACATCGCTGTCATGTCAGCTTGTCTAATGAAGTTTTGTTTCGTTGCGGCCTGTTAGTTGTATAATTGCGGCTGAAAAGCTCCGGGTGGCTTCGGAGGCGTCAAAGGAGATAGGGTTGGAGAAACGTTTCCCTCCGCTCGCCATTACCTGACTTCCTAATGGTTTCCGATATGTAGGATAGGGATCTTCAAGGATTCTTTTTTGCCCTCGCGATATTTTTAGTTCGTTTTTATTGGACTTCTAGGCTACGGAAAGCGCTATTATTCTAGGTCTAAGAGAAAGTTCGCTAGGAGCTTTGAGACGGCTTAATTCATTTTCTACGAGGGAGTCTTATCGCCTGCAACATGCGATTTCCTGTGGCCTTGTTTACGGTATCGCCATTAACAAGCTTCAGATTTTTAATTGCCATTATTTCTCAGATTCGTCTTAACGTGCGATTAGATTTTCTGCGGTTATAATTATTGTAACTGTTTACACTCGCAATGCAGTAGCTCCCAGCTGCTCGAAGTTACCACCAATGAATTGTTCACATTATTGAAATAGTTCAGAATTTGACCTTTGTGCTTTTTTCTCATTAACGATATGAAATTAGCGAATTCAAGGTCCGCAATGACTCATCTATCTGTCTGTAAATGGATGAGATAACCGACTCTGCCTCCGCGATTTTCTTAACAACCGGTGGGCCGCAATTAAAGAAACGTGGGAAAAGTCAGAACTCAGAAGTTTCCTTAAATTAGATTAAATTCAAAATACTGGCAGAGCAGCGTCTATTTTATCTTAACCGAGTAAATGATTCAGAACTGGAGGAGGCTGTTGCTCTTATTAATTGCGTACCTTATAACGGC
Source organism: Limonius californicus (assembly GCA_014611495.1). Lineage (NCBI taxonomy): Eukaryota > Metazoa > Arthropoda > Insecta > Coleoptera > Elateridae > Limonius > Limonius californicus. The sequence continues at coordinate 25,019 of JABXWE010001767.1, forward strand.
GCATTCCTCCTTTACACCCAACAAAGCTGCTATCTCTTCCTTAACTAAGAAAAACTGTATGAACAATGTCGTTGTCTAAGGGGATAAATAAAGAAGCGGCAATTTTGTTGTCGAGTGGACGAAAGAGGCCTCGTGACGAGAAGTGCTTCTTTCCACTTATAAGAGTGGGTCCCCTCGGAAAACATAGTAAAGTATAACAACATAAATTAATTAAAGGGGTGTCCGCGGCGCCACATTCTAATTGCCGGGGGATGTGAATAGCACTAACAAGAAGTGCCATGAATATGCGATAATCTCAAGACGACGTCGTCGGAGCAGTATTCACTTAATTGCACCACTGTAATGGCCTGAATACGAAATTATTATTATGATGCGTTTATAATTAAGCACTTCGCGGATTCACGATCTTTGTGTAGCCTACAAATGGAAATCGCGTCATTATGAATATTTGAAATGATTCCTGCTACACGTGGGAATAATACCAAGTTCGTATACACATTTGCTGCGGTTTATTTTATGTAATTAGTTGCCATTACCAGCTCGTATTTTCTTATGAAATATAAAAGAAATGAGCAAAACATTTTGTTTTAATTTTGCTATGTTTCTTCAACAGTGTTTATACATTTTCAGTGGGATGTTTGTATTTTCTATCTTTGTTTTTTACGTATACTAGGGGGTATTGATAAGTACTTAGCCTACCATATAAAATGCCATAATATTTAAAAAAAAAAATTTTATTTATTCAACATAATCTTCTTTAAGACTTATACATTTAGCAGAACGTTCATAAAGTAATTCTAAGCCATTAAAAAAAATTTTTTTCTTGGTCTGCAAACCACTCCTCTACGTCACATATAGCTTTGCCATTTGTCGAAAATCTTTTACCTTTCAAATGTTTTTTGAGTTTTGGGAACAAATAATAGTCTGACGGTGCTAAATACGGAGAATAGGGCGGGTGGTCAGTCAATTCAAAACCAATTTCATCACCTTTTTTGCAGTGCAATCAACGACTTGTGAGCAGGAGCGTTGTCTTGCAAAAGGAGCACACCTCTGGCAAGTTTTCCGCAACATTTTTCCGCAATTTCAGTATAATATGCTCCCGTAATACTTTTACCCCGTTCCAAATAATCTATCAGAATTATCCCATCTTTGTCCCAGAAAACTCAAGCAATAATCTTGCCAGCCGATTTTTGAACACGAAATTTTTTGGCTTGTGGAGAACCAACATGCTTCCACTGTTTAGATTACTCTTTAGTCTTTGGGTCATAGTGATGGATCCACGTTTTGTCCATAGTAACAAGCCGATCCAAAAAGTTTGAGCAATCTTCTGTATATTCTGTAATATTCTGATCAACGTTCAAGCATCTTGGAATCCATTTGGCTGAAAGATTTGTCGTACCCAAGTCGTGATGAATGATGTGACACACACGTTCATAGGAAATGTGCAGTGCTTCTGCAATATTCTTAATACGTCGATTTTTTAAAATCATCATGGACAGAATCAATGTTTTCCGGAGCGGTCACAGAAATGGTCTTCCAGGGCGGTGCTCATCTTTCACATCTGATCTTCCTCTTTTATATTCCGCAACCCAGTTTTTAATAGTGGCGTATGAAGGAAACTGATCACCTAAGGTTTCTATCATATCAACCAAAATTTCTTTGCCGGATAACCCTTTCAAAAATGAATACTTAATAACTGACCGAAACTCGATTTTTTCAAATTCTTTTTCTCAGACTGCTGTTTTCAGAAATTCACAGTTTGATCACCATTCAACTTATGGATGTCAAACTTTGACAACTTATTTATAAAACATCATAGTTGTGCAGGGCATGCAAGTCTGAAGTTATACACTTCGTTTCATATGAAATGCACCAACCATTAAAAACAATGCTACGGGTTTGAAACTTTGCTAAAATAATGTTTCATTATTGCGTATGAAATGATCAGGTTTTCATAAAAAAAGATTAACAATTATAAGGAAACAATAACAACAACGAAAACAAAATTAATAATGTGTAACATCGCCATGAACAGCAATGCAAGCAATTACTCGTCGTGGCATGTTTTCTTTCAAGTAGTCTATGTTCTCGTGGGGTATCTCGTTCCATATAACCTCAAGTTGGTGTCTCAGCTCGTCTAAGTTATTAGAGCTCTCGGCAATAATCTTACTCGCCGGCCCATCATGTCCTACCGATGTTCGATCGGCGATAAATCCGGTGATCGTGCAGGCCAGGGCAACATTTGCAATTGTGCTTGTTGGAGGTACGTTCTGGTAATGTTTGCAGTGTGTGGACGTGCGTTATCCTGTTGGAAAATACAGTTTGGCAACGTCTACATGAATGGTACTAACACCGGTTCCAGGACATGATGAATATTGCGATGAGCATTTAAAGTGCCTGGGACGAACATATTCTACCGAAACTAATCGCACCCCTAACCATAACTCCAGGTATTAAAGATGTATGGTGTCTTTCAACAAACTCTAGATTTCGGCTTTCTCCTCGATAACGTCGTACTACGGCCGTCATTTGCCCACAAGCAAAATCTTGATTCGTCACTGAACACAATGTCGTTCCATTGCTGATTCCAATGCTGCCGCTCTTGACACCAAGCAAGCTTACCAGCCTTGTGATGTGCAGTTAAAGGGAGCCGTTGGAATGGACCGTAGGACCGCAGTCCAAAAGAAGAGATTCTTCTGTAAATTGTTGTCACTGACACGCGGCGGTGAAGAGCTCGCATCCAGTCAACAGTAACAGACCTTGTTGTTTGAAAGCTGTCTCGTGTAGCCATTCTTCGAAGAAGTCGATCTTCACGGACATTGCTGCTACGTGGACGTCTACCAGCTGGACGATGTCGCTGAATGCCTTCTTCTGACCAAGCAGACCATATTCGTGCAACTGTACTGTGGTCCCGATTTACCCTTCTACCAATTCCACGAAAGGAAGGCCGGCTTCTTTCATGCCGATAATTCGACCTCTTATCAAAATCGGAAATGTGGTTAAAATTTCTACGTTGTCTTACTGGAGGCATTTTAAAACATTAATTCTGTCACATAATATAACAAAATCTCGAAACAACTAATTAATGTTTACTAGATATTGTTTTGTATCTAAACAACAACTTGATGAGAGACAGCAGACGAACACCACAACCACTTGATTTTTTTAATGGAAATAGTGATCATTTCATACGCAATTGTAAAACATTATTTTAGCAAATTTTCAACCACGTAGCTTTATTTTTAATGGGTGGTGCATTTCATATGAAACTGAGCATATTTGCAAATTAAAAAAGTTACATGAAAGTAAATTTCTTGTTTTCAACAAACACAAAGGTTAAAGTAAATCAATATGTTTTAATAAAAGACCCCATGAAAGAGACAAAACGATGTGGAATAATTGAAATGGGAACTAGCAGTAGACGCAACCCAACATACATATGGCTTAGAAACCCATATCACTTTTTATTTAAGATAATTAATTTAATCAAGGCTGCCTAACAATGGCAATAGTCGAGCTGGCAGTTTACTTAAATTGTAAACAAGCTATTCAAATGACGACAAAACAGATTTATTGCCGTGGAAATGCGGTTGCAGCCCGCAATTTATATATCGCTCGCTATCCAACTAGAAGCTACCGCCTAAAAAAATATTTTTTAGCAACATAAATGGTTTGTTGGTTCCAGAAGATGTAGGCTCAGAATGATTACGAACACGGAAAATAAACGAACAGTGTTAGAAGCAGTGAATGAGAATCCCCATGTAAATCAAATCCAAGCAGAAATGTGCTTCAGTTAGAAGAATTCTGATATAAAATGTTTTTCAGCGCTATCACGTTGCTCTGGTTGGCAATGTCTGGTTTGAATCAACTTCTTTATTATTACCCATTTTCAAAGAGTTTATCTGTAAATGTTTGGTTTGGCATAGTACGTAACCATATTAATGGACTACACTTCTTCTATGGAAATTTAGTTGGACAATAATCTACTTGGAGTTCCTACAAAACATCTTACTCGGGTTGTTGGAAGATGTAGAAGTCAATGTACGACAAAAGCTTTGGTATCAACATGATGGTTGTCCTGCTCACTACAGTTGGGTTGCTGATTATTACTTAAGTAAATTATTTGAATAGTGTGGTGGCAGCTCAGTTGGTAGAGCCCTCGCTTTCTGATAAAACGCCGGCTTGGATTTGAAACCTAAGCAGTGCTATGCAGATTTATAAAAAATCTTGTCTGCAACGCACCACACAATTTCCCAATCCGGCTTGCAACCGTGGGATCTTAATGCTAAAAACCTCTGGAATTTCTGTCGTTCGGATACGTCGTTAAACTGTAGGTCCCCTGTGTTTCAACCTTAGCGCTGAGGAGGAACACGTGTCAGAGAAGAGGCCGATGCCCAGCAGTGGGACAAAAAGGCTGGCAATGAATGTATTTGGAAAAAATTGCAGTGAACGAGGAGCTGTGCTTATATGGCCACTCAGAAGTGGCGATATCACTCCACTAGACTCTGCGGTACGTTTAAAGGAATACTATATCGAATTCCGATAATAAAATGAGCATGCTTTGCAAAATAGAATAATGTAGGCGTGTACATCAATTACACCTGACCGGCTGAGTGAAGATCATTTTTAAGATGATCTAGAAAATGCGTGGAAGTGCATAGATAGAGGCAAATTTGAACATTTACTAAATTAAGTAAAACTTTGCTATTTTTTGCTTGTCACCTGTTTAGTTTTTACTGTAGTACTGTTGCACCAATGGATGATTTCTTTTGTTAAATACTAATATTAGTAAAACTGTTAATACCGTAAGAGATCACTTTATGGAGAGCAACTGTGATCCACTTCTATTGCTTGATTGAGCGAGATCCATGACACGGTTTTCTAAGCATATCTATGCATTGCAGCAATTATTGACTTATTGTACACCCCACTATCAATTTTACCTATCTGGAGTAGTACCAACTCGAGTAATGATGTTTAATGTGTTAGACATCGCATGAGCGCAGGACCTACTTCTTATGCAACAAAAAGCGCACTTTCAGATTTTCCGCCTCCAGAGAAATCACACCGACCTCAGCTAGAATCGAATCTATAGGCAAGTGCGGTAACCACTAACAAAAATTTCAATATCAGTAGATGTTGGGTTGCGTCAACTACTTTTAAGCGGGAACAACTTAGCTGGCCCACCGTGTATATTGAACAGGTAATCCAATTTGAACATGAACTGAAAACATGAAAAAGCCGCTTTGCAACGAAGATGAATATGAAGAAAGACAAGTAGTAAACCTACGAAATCAAGAAAACGAGGAAGAAACGCAAAAGATGAAATAAACGAAGAGCAAATAAGACAAGCCACAACAGAAACCAGAAGCGGAAAACCAGCAGGCACAGATTATATATCACCGGAACTATAAAAGAAGAGATTACTGAAGCACAAAGATGACTACTGAAAATATGCCAACAGGCATTGGATACGGAAACGATACCGCAAGAATGGAAAAGAAAATGAACAGTGACAACTACAGGGCTATCGGTTTAGTGTGAGTAGTGTTCAAATAATCACACATTTTTAAAAACGTTTATGAAACCAAATAGAAGATAACGTCGAGATGAACAAACAGCATTGCGGTCGAATAGACACGCACAAGACCATATACAGGGTTGGCCCACCGTGTATATTGAACAGGTAATCCAATTTGAACATGAACTGAAAACATGAAAAAGCCGCTTTGCAACGAAGATGAATATGAAGAAAGACAAGTAGTAAACCTACGAAATCAAGAAAACGAGGAAGAAACGCAAAAGATGAAATAAACGAAGAGCAAATAAGACAAGCCACAACAGAAACCAGAAGCGCAAAACCAGTAGGCACAGATTATATATCACCGGAACTATAAAAGAAGAGATTACTGAAGCACAAAGATGACTACTGAAAATATGCCAACAAGCATGGGATACGGAAACGATACCGCAAGAATGGAAAAGAAAATGAACAGTGATAACTACAGGGCTATCGGTTTAGTGTGAGTAGTGTTCAAATAATCACACATTTTTAAAAATGTTTATGAAACCAAATAGAAGATAAAGTCGAGATGAACAAACAGCATTGCGGTCGAATAGACACGCACAAGACCATATACAGGGTGCTGACTTTGGTAATTCTCCACATGAAAAATACACGTATTGGTAGTTTCCGCTCTTAACATTAAGAAGCACTTCCGAAACGTGGTGTAGACAGAAGGGTGTAAATGTTACAGAAATTATATTAACATTTTTAATTCTATAATACTAAATTAAATGGAAAATTTGAAACTTTGAGAAATAATTAATAACCTTCTATAGTAATATCACCGACGCATCGCAGTGCCTTGTAATATGTATTTTGGGTTGTCTGTTTTCCGAATGGTTGGATCGTACTCTTCTGTGAATCACCCGGTATTAATTTGCACTAATGGAATTGTCGCTGTGTCAAAACTATTACTGGCAATTGCCATTGTCGGTCGACCTGAAATCGCAAAATCTCGTTAGCTAACGGAAAATCAACTGGACAATTTTAGGGCCGAGATCGGTTTATCACCGATCCATTGATCTTGGTTATAGATCGTACAAGCAATACTGTCACCAAAATGTTTAATCAAATTTTGGTAACTAGTGGTATTGCATTTAAATTTTAAATAATCTAAAGCTATAACAAGTTATTGTTTATTCTGGAAAATATTGTACACGTTAAACTTTAATGGAAAATCACTATTAATGAATTTATTGTGAATGTGACCACCGGCTTTCAAGTGAATAAGCAATATAAATGCAATTGGCAAAATATTGTAGTAAACTTAAGTTGATAGAGTTGGGGTAGAAAATATTCGATTTGAGTTAGAATATTCTAGGGTGCTACAACCGATCTAACAATTCGAAGTGTAGATGATCACATGCAAACGCACCCATAGGAAACATTAAAAAAATGGGCGAAACACTTCATCAAGTCCTTTCGGCATTTTAAACCATCTCTGTCTCTTTACAATATATCTGTACAAACTGTATAGTGTCATTTAAAATCACAATATCCTCGAATTATGAGATCATCGGATACTGTACTTCATTTGAACATGTCATTTTTAGAATAATATATTCAAATAATACTTTCGTTTTTTAGATAACAGCACAACTAGGCTCTCTTTTTTACATAAATGTTTAGCATCACAATGAATTTACAGAGGCAGCATATATTTTACGCATCAATACAGTGAAGTTGTGGAACCATAAAGATTTCGTAATAGAGACAAAAATGTAAATCGTCCATAATTAACAAAAACTAGTAGAAGTGCGAAAATGGTTATGATTTCATTTTGACGTTTTTAATGACAGTTTACCATCGTGTGAATTCGTAAATTATCGCAGCTTTTATCCAACAGATACGACACTATCAGGTACTTCATTTGGCTGCTAAGTTTATCCTCCAGATAAGACGGTTAACTATTGGATAAGAGCTAACTGGAGATGGAAAGACAGAAAATATCGTTATCCGTAAGATATATCTGAAAGATGACTAACTGAGACTTTATCTGGACATTGAAAGACCGGCCCTTAGACTTGGAAGCGAAGAAGATGGGGTGATTAAAATAGACACAGTTGGCAATATTCGAAGCATTCAAATTTGGATTTGTCGAACATTCGAAAATACGAAAATTTTTTTTTTTATTTTGGAGAAAAAGAAAAAATACGGGTCTATTGTTACTATGGATGTTTTTAATAATCGGAAAAAAAATGGCGAACGAGTCCATTTTGTAGACCTACTGGTTTCTACCAACTTACAAAATTTAAACAAAATCTTAACGTTCCCATACGGCGGATATCTTCGAAAAAAAAATTTTAAAAAGAGATTTTCCACGGAAACACCCGTTTTGAAAACCAATTTTGATTTTTAGAAAATGTTTGTCCGTGTGAATGTGTTGGATTGTTGGAATGTCCACAATGGTTAGTCCAATTTTTATGAAATTTTGAATGTCGAAACATAAAAACATAGACAATATCCTTTTGAAAAAATCTGAAACCTGAAGGGCAAGGTAGATTATAGGTATCATATTTATCAACTCCAACAACGGTTTTATAAAGAACCTTGATACTATACCAATTTTCTTTCGAACCGTCTGGTTTTAAATTAAACTACTTTTTGAAAATTCCAAAATTAAGGCCCGTTTCTTGCATTTTAATAATTTCTAATAAAATCGTTTTCGAACACGGCTATAATGGAAAATACCTACAAAATTATTATTTCCCGATAACGAAGCTTTTTACGAGCATTTGAACACACCGTATTTAACGACCCGTTACTGAAAACAATTGGAAAGTATGTTTTTTTATGGTCTGTGGAAAATTGAACATCTCAGAAAAATGACATCTATACAAAAAATGTATATTAATATTAGTCGGTTGCATACCAGAGCACTGTCGACGCCCCTCAAACGCTATTGGTAGTGCAGTCCACGCTGGTCAATACTCGGATGGTTTGACCATTACAGTGGCATATGCAACGGTAGTGCTTCGAGGGGCACGTACAGCCATCGGTCTCGGTTGTCATACGAACACTTTTGTCAACCGGAGACCATGTACCGACACTTCTTGTCACTGTTCAATGGGTTAGACTAGCCTCCTGCCCGGTGTAAAAAAGGCTCACAGAACCTACTCATTGTAGGTAATCATAGACTATTGGCCTAAACACAGAGGAAGACAATAAAATATTTTTGGAATACGGCAATAGGTTATCGTGATAAAATTGAATGTCCTGAAAATCTAGTAAACTGTTTTTCATTCACTGCTGAAACTTTTTTTTAAGTTTTTCTATCAATTTTTGAAAATGTTAAGTTTAGTGGCATATACTTTGATTAATTTTCAAGTCAACGTATGCAAGTCCGGCATCATTGTAGAACTATTTTACGTACATTTAGAATACAGATAAAAAATATACCTTGCTTGTATAAAAACAGCAGTTTTGATTATACCACCATATCAGATATGTAAGCTGTGAGCTCAATATACGAAACATTGAGCTTAAGTTTGCGCATAAAATTGCTTCCATGAAGTACAGAGCGAACCAGAGAGACCTGATGATTTTCATATGATTATTTCTTAGACATCATTTTCACTAGAGTAGTGATTGGTGGGGAAAACAATACATCAACCGCTGCCATTTTAGTAGTCATTATGCAGCGGTCGGCTAAAAATCCAAGAGACCTTCACCATGTGACTCTTTGGTGCAGAGTATCCCAGTTTGAGTAGTTGCCCCTTAATTTTTTTGAAGACGATGCGGGCTCCGCTTTTGGGGTTACATCAAACCTCTATGTGGAAATGCTACACAATTTCCAGGAACCACAGTTACGTCTGTTGCAAATTGACATGAACACTGTGTAGTTCCAACAAGTAAAACGATTTCCCACACAGCCAAAATGTCAATGACTGTTTTGCGTCAACTGTTTCCGACGCGTCTGATTTCAGATAATGGCGATGTCCCTTATCCTGCACGTTCGTCGGGCTTAAGCGCTTGTAATTATTGACTGTGGGGTTACCGCAAAAGTAAAGTTGACAACCTGAAACAAGATACACGGGACGAAATCACTGTAATTCCGGAACGAATGTTCCAGCGCGTAATGGGAAATCTGGTAAGCAGATTGGAAATGTGTTTGCTGTGCGAAGGAAAGCATCTAAGTAATGTCATTCCCATACATAAAAATAATACTCAAATCTTTGTATAATGGCTGCAGTTTCAAATAAAACGTTTAACTAACACGGTGTACTTAATTACGTTTACCAAATCGTCAGCTGCCTCTGGGTCACCCTGTAGTAGTGTAAACTCAAAAACAAATCTTTTTGGTCTTATTTTTTAAATAAATCTGCGTAGAGACTATTATTGAAAATTCGGAAAGTCCAGAACTGTTTCTTCTGCTTTAAAGTGTGTTCATATTTGTTTTATTCTTAACATTTTTATACGTGCGGCACTTAGACAGTGCTTGAGACGTAACTTCTGTTTGATGACAATTGCTATATCAATCAAATTCCGTTTCTTCCTTTGTATGGATAAGAATATGGCAATGTAAAAAAAACTCGTTAAAATGACTAACATGCCCACAAGTTTTGTTGGCGCGTTGCTTTTCATATTTACATTAATATTTACTCATCCAGTCTTATAAATGCTGGGCGATGAAGGACCGTTTATGTGATGAATTGGTATCAAAACATGTTTGTTTATTTTTGTAAGTTACATAACGTTTAAAGTAGTAGGTATTATTATTATTACCATCAGTTTACAATTTTAAGGCGCAAAAATGCTATGCGCTAGAACATTATCAGTTTTATGTATTCATCTTTCCTTTACTATTATTGTATCTAGATTCAGGCACGGAAAATGTTCCAATTAGTGCGAAGCTTAATTTTTAACAGTAGGACGAATTAAGAAATATTCAGCATGATTAAGTTTTTATTCATGCTACTAACGGTGATTAATAGTAGTTACTGTAACTACACCTCGTTAATGTTCGCCTTGAAGTAATTATTAAAGCTGATTAATTTTATAGGATCCGAAACTGAGGCAGTTAGTAACGATGGGTTCTCAAGATACTTTAGAAGAGAAAACAGTGACAGTCTGCTGCGCTACAGATTTTGTCAACATTTCCTTTGTAAATTTCTGTTGCACGAGGAAGGAGATTGCTCGTCTATGGACAGATGCACTTATGAGCTTGGCCTACAACCTCACGCAGATCAATGCCGCGACTAGCATGTTCCTTCGTAAAGCATACACCAAACTTACATTACTTACTGACAAATCTGGCAAAATTCCTATAAAAAAGTATATTCTTCTAAGTTTTATAAATTTTGTATTAATGTATTTCATTCGCAGTATTATCAAAATGTTTACTGCAAATAAGGAGGATCGTAAGCGAGTGGAAAAAGCCTTAGATATATCGGGTCTTCCATCCGGTAAGAACGACACTATTAGCGCAGAAAAATTTCAGTTCGAAGATTTCTTTAACTTGTATAAAAATCTCGCACAAAGAACTGAAGTAGAGAAAGTATTTAATGAATTGTAAGTCCTTGCGTATTTCTTATACAGATGTACTTTACTTTCCATTTCAACTTATAGAGTGGGAACCCCAAAACGGCATAACATGACGGCCACCCAACTTGTAGATTTTCTCAATAAAACCCAGCGAGACCCAAGATTAAATGAGATCCTTTATCCATATGCAAATACCGCTAGAGCCAAGGATATCATAGCACAAAATGAACCCAACAAGTACAATGTGCAAAAGGCACAATTGTCATTTGATGGATTCCTTAGGTATTTCATGTCCGAAGATAATAACATTGTAGCTTTCAATAAATTTGAATTGTGTGATGACATGGATCAGCCATTATCTCATTATTTCATTAATTCTTCGCACAATACCTACTTAACTGGTCATCAGCTAACTGGAAAATCTAGTGTTGAAATCTACAGACAGTGTTTATTAGCTGGATGCAGGTATGTATAAAAACAATTGCAGCAAATGCTCAATATTCTAACTGGAATATAATTTTACCACACAATTCACCAAAGTATACATCACAAGCGTGGAAATATATCTCACTTAGATATTCTGTCCTGGATGACGTCATGTACACCTCCATTTTTTTTCTTAAATACGTTAAACAGAATTATGAACCATTTTGGGTAAATTCGAACTAAACAATCTTGAGATTAACTGTCCTACAATAACACTTCCAGTGTAACCGGAAGCAGGCAGGGATTACTGTACTTTAAAACGTTCAGTTTACCTGCTTACTTTCTCTGCCTTCAACATTTTTTGGATGCATCAGTGTTTGCTACGGGTACACAATAAATAATTATTTTTATAGCTTTTAAGACTCCTAACCTTTTTCCAAAAAACTTTGTGTACCTATTGCCTTTTACCTGTTTCCAAAATATTTTCTGTATGCTCGAAATACAGTAATATTTTGTTGATTGACAAAACTTTAAAGCAAATTTTTGCTTGAAAACGGTAAAATCGCCAACAGCCAGAGAAAATTCGTTCTTTAATGTTTCCAATAGAAAAAGGATATTTTTTATTTTAATTATGTGCAGGCAGTGACTAAAATAATGACTCTAACACTTGCCTGAGAAACGTGTTGCCTAGACGTGCCACTGTTAACAACGTCATTACATTTGTCAGGGACTGTACCTGTCCTTTAGTTTCTATCTAATATCTGCTATTTAGATAACTGCAGATTAAAATTGAATTTTCAAATATTTGTAGTGGGCCTCAGAGATGAGCTTTTGACAACTTTGTAGATTGTTCTGGTCCCTTTTACCACATATTAAATTACAAAAGATTCTTAGAGCAGTGTGTTGAGCAACATTTTAATTTAAAAGATTTAAGAACCTTTGAAATATTTCAAGCTCAGTTAATTAATGAATGTGTTATCTCATTTTGCTCAAACATATAGTACAAGGTCTGTATGGCACGTCCCAGAATTTTGTACAAAATTTATTCACAAAATTTTGTACAAAATTCTGTAAAACGTGTATTACATTTTGTACAAAATTCTGTCTGTGAGCATGCTCAAGTAGGTGCAAATTACGGTGACATCTGTGAGAAAACTGTCAAAATAATCATGTGACTGTCGATAAAGTAGAATTCTAACAAGATTTTATAATATTAGGTTAATGCATAAGTTTTTTATGTATTTTACATGAACGCATGGCAAAGTAAACAAGCTTCAGCAATAAAGGCCGCGAGCGAGATAAAAGAAAGTGCGCGGAGTGTCAGCAGGTAGACACTTGGTAAACATATTCTTCTCTGTCCTCTGTGATTGTTAATAAATACTAAAAATTGCTCGTTTGCGCACCAATGCGACGCTGCCGTTGTACAAAATTCTGTGCCATGTCGTACAGGCCTAACACCGTACTTATAGATTTCTCAGTGGCTCTGTTTCCCTTAGTTAGTTAAGTACTACAGATTAAAATTTTTACTGTTATTTCATAGAGAATTGAATTATTTTTTACTAAAACTTTGGGAGACAATTCTTCACAAAAAATCTTATACAACCCATGCAAACAATGCTTGCAGACAATAACCAAATTCTTTTTAAAAAAGTTTGTTTAACTTATAACTCAAAAAAATAAGTATTTTTGTGTATGACGGTATCTAGATAGGAACTTCCTACTGTAAAACACAAATTCAAATTAACGGCTTTAAATTGGGATCACTAAAATATTCTCTTTTTATATTAATGTCTTTCAATTTAAGTAACGCCCTTAAAACTTCTTTGATTTTATATTTTAGTAGCACTCGCACTAGAGGTTCCACAAATGTGATAATTTAAGCGATTTGTTTTTAAACTATTACTCTTTGTTGCTTTTCTATTATTAGTAGTAATGGTAGTAATATACAAAAGCCACATAAAATTTTCAGAATCATTTTAAATAATAACGTTTTTTTGTCTTAAAATGGATTATTCGTTTCCTTACAGAAAGTATAAAAATAATTACAGTTAAACAGCAAGATAAACAATCCAGATAAACAACTACACTATGGACACTACTTCTAAAACGGTTTGACTACAGCAGCAACAAAATAATTCTGATGATTATAGTATGAAATACTAGGCCAATTTGAATTTACACTTAGATTACTTCTTATTACACACACCAACAGTAGCAATAATACTAATACAGTAGTCAGTAAAATTAAAAAAATATAACACTTCCATATGATTTATATATACACTTACAGTGATGTGAGATGTGCAATTGCAGTTTAGATCAAAAGTGTCTGTGACACAACAAATTTAAAAAAATGGAAGTGTACATGATTTAGTTCTCATCAGCGACTATACATTTTTTGCTATTTTTTTTGTGCTTATATGTTTGTTTTCCAGATGTGTAGAGTTAGATTTTTGGAATGGTAAAACAGATGAGCCAGTAATTGTCCATGGTTATACATTTGTACAAGACATTCCAGCAAAAGAAGTGTTAGAAGCAATCGCAGAGAGTGCTTTCAAAACATCTGATTATCCAGTAGTGCTATCTTTTGAAAACCACTGCAACCCTCGACAGCAAGCCAAAATTGCTAATTATTGCAAAGAAATATTTGGAGAAATGCTATTGGAGCAACCTTTAGAGTCACATAAATTAGAACCAGGTAATTTATTAACATGTAGTTGCTTTTTATACAAAAACTAAAAAGTTTGGTTATTTATAGGAACTCCTCTACCTACACCCTCTCTTCTCAAAAGGAAAATAATAATTAAAAATAAAAAAAAGCATCACCACCACCATCATCATCACCAGCACAAAAAGTCACCTTTGCCAACTCAGGAGGTATCAGAACCAACCGGCAATGGAGATATAGCTTCACATCACGCACCTCCTCTTCAAATGCAAGCCCGACAAGTAATTTTATAATCTCACTTCTTGTTCTACACTACAACTGATAAGATCATTTTTATTATAGGGTTCTAAAGAATCAACAGGAACAGAAGAAGAAGACTCATCAAGTGAAGAAGATGCAGAGACTGTAGAAGCAGAGCCTCCACAAGGAGGAACTCAATCTGAAACTGCGGAACACAAGCCTGCACCGACAAAGGAGACTGAAGCCGGTGCTGAAATTTCTGCTCTAGTCAACTACATACAGCCAGTACATTTTTCTAGTTTTGAAAACGCAGAAAGTAAGTTAATTTACTGTTTAAAAGGAATATCTCGCTTTAATATGTTGAAATTTCAGAAAAGAATCGCAGCTATGAAATGTCATCATTTGATGAAAAACAAGCTACAACACTTCTGAAAGAAAAGCCTATAGAATTTGTAAATTATAACAAATTTCAACTCAGTAGAGTGTATCCGGCTGGGACGAGGTTTGATTCCTCAAATTTTATGCCCCAAGTGTTTTGGAACGCGGGCTGCCAGTTGGTGGCTTTAAACTTTCAAACTCTAGATCTTGCCATGCAACTTAATTTAGGCATTTTTGAGTACAATTGTAGAACAGGATATTTATTAAAACCAGAATTCATGCGACGTAAAGACAGGAGATTAGATCCGTTTGCAGAATCCACTGTGGATGGAATTATTGCTGGTACTGTAAAAATATCTGTGATATCGGGTCAGTTCCTGACTGATAAGAGAGTAGGTACTTATGTAGAGGTAGATATGTACGGTCTACCAGCTGACACGGTCAGAAAAAAATTTCGCACAAAAATCGTTCCAAATAATGGTATAAACCCAGTGTATGAAGAGGAACCATTTGTTTTTAAGAAAGTAGTGCTTCCTCAGTTAGCTTCCATACGTATAGCTGCTTATGAAGAATCAGGAAAACTAATAGGGCATCGGGTGCTTCCGGTTGTAGGGCTCTGCCCTGGCTACCGGCACGTAAATTTAAGAACTGAACTGGGACAACCACTACCTCTTGGCACCTTATTCATCTCTGTAGAAGTGAAAGATTATGTACCAGATGGTATGTCTGATTTTGCTGAAGCTCTTGCAAACCCCATAAAATACCAAAGCGATCTCGAAAAACGCTCTCGACAACTAGCAGTATTAACTGATGATATGGAAATGCCTAGCAGCAGTAAAGACGAGCAGAAAAAAGACAATGTACCTAAGGTTCCACAAGAAATAACCAGTAATGGTAGTCCAGCACCGCGGCCATCCCTAGCTGCTGGAGGAGCCTCTGTGGAGCTTGTTATGGAAAACGAACCTCCTATAGGCAGTACTACTACACTAAGTGTTGCTGCGCCTGTAGAACAGAATTCGGTATCTAAACCCCCAGAAGGCCCTTTTCTGGAAGAAATGATAGCCGAACCTTTAGAAAAAATCTTAGAGAACAAACTAGTCAAAGAGAAGAAGGCAGAATTGGATAAGAAACTAGAAAGTTTGAGGAAAAAACATGAAAAAAAGAAAATCACTTTGCAGACACAGAAATCTACAGGAGAAACAGGCGAGAAAATATCTAAGCTAATTAACATGAAGTTGGTTAAAAGACTTTCCAGCAAAAATATGTAAGTAAAGAATGTTCTTATTTTAATTAACTTAAAAATAAGTAGAGATATACAGTCTGTTCTGCAACTGTTTTATTTGAATAGATATTAATGTTTTTAAATTAGCAAAATTACTGCAAAATTCATGGTATTATTACATAAAATAGTTAGATAGATCTTTCATTTTTTTTATGACACACCCTATATGTATTTTGCATTTTTACATCCTTCTTATTTTTCCCCACATAGGGGGTAAGCCACATATGAAGAAAAATTGTTAGCAGTATTATATTTTTTCATTTATTATGTGTCTTGAAAAATGGAAAAGGCTAATCTTATTTTTAAGACATCAGGAACCGCATATGCAATTTAGAATGTCAAAACTCACTATAATTTTGTTTTCTTATTAGGATTTCCAGAAAACATCTTATCAAACCAATTAATTAAAGCTTTTTTCTTAGGTCGCTTAAATAAATTTAAAAATTTAAACGCTAAGGGTTTCTTCATATGTTTAGCTTGAGCAAAATCAGAAGTGTAAAAATATAAATATATACAGGGTGCTCCATTAAAGAGAAGTTGAAAGCCAATTTAACTCGACAGCAAAACCGTTCTTTTTGGAATAATACTATTGAATTCTATTGTAAAAATACTAAAATGCTGCTGATTTAAGTAAACCTGTGTTATTCAAATATTATAGACTGTTTCCAGGAAAAGACTGTATATCATAAAATTATAAACTGTTATTTAATTTTGAATATTAACTAGCAATGTGTTTATACTTATTTTTGTTTCAGTAGTTTTATTTTTTTACACTTTTAGTATGACTTTATTTTTATTATCTGAAGGTCATTTTCGTGCAATAACTTTCCTAATACATTCCTTAGGAAAACTAAAATTTTTATATCATAAAATCATACATTGCTGCCAAAAACCCAAGTTGTTTTAGGTACCTCTCAAGTCAGGTAGATCAATTTCAAACAGCTTACTGTTTTACAAGAAAGTCTGGAGGTGCCGCAATACTTGGTTGATCAGAATCACTACCCACAATATAAATTATTGTAATTGAATAATAAACTAAACACTTTTATACTCTGGAGAAACTAAATTATTATAAACCAAAATGTATTAATTACCAATCTAGACTTATTTAAGAAAAATTTGGTGTACTGTAGGATTCTGACCTCTAGCTCTGAGCAAAATAATTCTGAGTATGAGGCAGAGGATCACACTCAAGGTTGTTTTCCAATGAGGATACACAGCCGGTTTCGTTCACAGAACTCTTTCTCCTCTAGAACAAATGCATCAGCAAACAGTAGGTAATTATCAGAAATGCGAAATTAATCATGCCACAAGAACTTTCTGAGTGAACTAATCTAGATAGATAGATGATAACCCATTGGCACCTAATACTGTTAGACAAGCAAACTGAGCAGCTTCATTACTATTATACTGCGTCTTTGCTTGATAGCTACAAAGCACCATGTAAGGATGGATAACACACTTATAAAAGGTGCACTTTTTGCATGATATTAATTTCTTATTGCATTTTTTTTTTCAAGCAAACTGGTTCCCTTTAGCTTTGGCCAAGCGGCATTTTTAAAGATGTTTTTGTAAGATACCATCTGAAACTGCTTGTTGTTAGTTGACCTTTTGTTAAATAATACCCCAAAAAACAAGCTTTGTTCCATTTTTTCTAAATATAGATGACTTTACACTGTACAGCACCATCAATTTATAAATAAACGGTAGACATCCAAACAAAATTTGTTATTAAAAAAATAAGAATTTATTTATTAATTATACTAAATATACAAGGTGTTTCTGAATAACATGCTAATATTTAAGGAGGTTATTCTTGGGTCCATTTTGAGAAAAAAACTTCATATGAACATATGTCCTAAAGGTCTTAACTTTTGAACTACAGGGTGTTAAAGTTTTAAGAAAAAAATCTTTTTTTTATGATAACTTTGGTATGACCCTAGATATTTTTGTGAAACGTAGTACGCATCTTCTATGCATCAAAAGGCATTTTCTGCTGTACAACATAATTTTTTATTCTTGCCAGTGGCGTTCGTGCGGGATTTGCATTGAATCATTGTAAAGAGAAAAGTGATACGCCACTTCTTTTTCTTAAAGTAAAAATTATTTTTGAAATCCTCATTCCTTTGTGAGCAAATCTGGTCTCTTGATTTTTTTTCGTTTGACGTACGGTTTTCGCATAAAAAAATAAAATTCATTCATGCGAGATGCAAATGAATGAATTTTACGTACGTACGTACGTCAAACGAAAAAAAATCAAGAGACCAGATTTGCTCACAAAGGAATGAGGATTTCAAAAATAATTTTTACTTTAAGAAAAAGCAGTGGCGTATTACTTTTCGCTTTACAATGATTCAATGCAAATCCCGCACGAACGCCACTGGCAAGAATAAAAAATTATGTTGTACAGCAGAAAATGCCTTTTGATGCATAGAAGATGCGTACTACGTTTCACAAAAATATCTAAGCTCATACCAAAGTTATCATAAAAAAAAATTTTTTTCTTAAAACTTTAACACCCTGTAGTTCAAAAGTTAAGACCTTTAGGACATATGTTCATATGAAGTTTTTTTCTCAAAATGGACCCAAGAATAACCTCCTTAAATATTAGCATGTTATTCAGAAACACCCTATATAAACACTGCATCAACATAACCTTCATACTCAAATAATTGACAACTATAGTGACGTTTGTTTCTGATTTTTAGTTGTCGGTATAGTTGGTTGCCTACACAATAGGCGAATTTGACGCGTTTCTTTTAAAAGTATACATAGGCTATGTATACTAAAAAGAAAAATTCCCTGTATATTATTAAACAGGAGAATTTATCTGCAATCTACTAAAAACTATGTTTTTGTGTTGTTATTTTTTGGCGAGATCATCGACCGTTTTTAAATTGTATGCCTTATATTTTGTTTACATTACAAGTTCATCAGAGTAATTCATAGCATAATAATAACACAAGCCCTGCGCTCTTTATGTAACATTGAAAGTGAACATTCAGTTGTCATTACAGTAGCTGTAAAGTCCAAATATGTCATTTGTGAAATAAGTATATACAGTCTGTTTGATTTTAGTTGTCACAGCAGATATCTCGGCTACTGTTAGAGATGTGACAAAATGTTATAGAAGAAAAGTTGCTCTACATTTAATTTTGTATTATCTGCTATAGCCAAAAAAACAATTGAAAATCAAATGTGTTCGCTGCAGCAAATGCATTCAAAATTTTAAATGGAATGTACCCAATTTTATTACATATACTGAAACTGTACAACATTCTCTTTGCAACGGTGTATCACATGTCATAGTTATCTGATCAATTAACAACGTAAATCGATAATTAAGTAACAAATGCACGCTTACGTATGTAGATTAGAGCTTTATTCGAAAAAGTAGGCGAGGAAGCAAATGAAATTAATTGTCAGTTTTCAGTTGAACAATGTTCCTTAATACTTTCTTGACAACATATGCCATCATTCAATACAAATACAACATAACATGAACAAAGTAACAATAAATTAATAAGTAAACTTAGTTTAAAATTTCAGTTCATAATATCTAGAGTGTTTGTTCAAAGTGACCTCCGTTATTTGCAATACATTTTCGACATCTGTTTATTAGGTTTCTTTTCGCTTTTTGTAACATGCGTTGTGTTATTTGGCCACACACCCTACGAATACGATTTTTAAGATCCTTTAGATCTTGTGGACAAGTAACATAAACTTGTTGTTTGAGAAAACCCCACACAAAAAAATCTAACATAGATATTTTGCACCAAACTTTTCATTTAAAATATTCCTGACGTTTCGTGCATTGTGGGGCGGTGCTCCATCCTGTTGGAACCACATATTGCGTCGTATTTCTAGGGGTATATCATCCAGATAAAATTCGAATTCTGTCGGAAGAAAATCGGCATATTGTTCCGCATTAAGCGATCCTTGATAAAAATAGGGACCTACTATAGTATCGCCTAATACGCCAAGCCACACATTAATGGAAAATCTGCGTTGGAATCTGCATTCCCGAAATTGACGTGGATTTTCCGTATCCCAGAAATGATCGTTTTTTCTATTAGAAATTCCGTTATTATTGAAATTAGATTCATCGCTCCAAAGAATTAAATTTAATAAATTTTGATTATTGGTAAGCCAATTACAAAATATCGCCCTTCTGTCAAAATCACCAGCTCTTAAACCTTGTACTAATTTAATTTTATACGGAGTCATTTTATGCTTTTTTAGTACGGAAAATGTTTTATACTGACTTATTCCTAAATCAGCCACTGCTTGTCATATTGAATTTCGTGGATGTGCTCTAAAATACGCCAATACTAAAATATCTTCATCATTTGCGGTACGTCCATTTCTTGCCCTTCGTACCTGATTATTAAAACAGCCATTTCTTCATAAATTACTTTCGATTCTTGCAAAAGTACGAGGATGCGGATGCCTCCTTTCTGGATACATAGCTTGATACACCACACAAGCTTCTTTATCATTGTCATTACATCTGATGTACACTCTTAGCATATCCATTTTTTCATCATTAGAATAATTATCACCCATTTCATGCTACTTAAGATGAAAATAACAATACGTAGAAGTTTACTCAGTGAGTTTGACACTAAAGCTATAGCAATTGTTTTCACCGCCTACCTTCTCAAAGCGATGTGTTCAATTCGCCTAAGCGTGCATTTGTTACTTAATTATCGATTTACGTTGTTAATTGATCAGATAACTATGACATGTGATACACCGTTGCAAAGATAATGTTTTGTACAGTTTCAGAATATATAATAAAATTGGGTACACTCCATTTAAAATTTTGAATGTATTTGCTGCAGCGAACACATTTGATTTTCAATTGTTTTTTTGGCTATAGCAGATAATACAAAATTAAATGTAGAGTAAATTTTCTTCTATAACATTTTGTCATATCTGTAACAGTAGCTGAGATATTTGCTGTGACAGCTAAAATCAAACAAACTGTATATATATAACACTTCTAAATAAACATTAATTGAGTACATATTCAGTTGAAAATACTGAATAAAATGAATAAACATAAAAAATAAGGTACCAGGTATTATATATAAGTGCCAGTAAGTGTAAATTCGTTTAAATATAAAGAAATTTATTAGATTTACCATATTTACTGGTGGTTACAAATAATTATTACCAGATATTGCATATAATCCCCAACTTATGTACATTTACCGCAATATATACATATCTTCAACCAATCGAGCCGAATCCTGTGCCTTGAAAGTGCCAGACTAATACAACCACAAAAAATGAATTGATAAAGTGATATAAATGTATGTTATAAACAATGTAGTTGAGTAAATTAGGTAAAATTTATTTTATGTATGGTCCTTCTACACATATATTGATTCAGATTTGTGACTTGTGAATTGTAAATATGACAACACAAAATTTGTTCAGAATTTTGTACAAAATACTGCAAAACATGTATAACAATTTTGTGAGCATGCCCAAATAGATCAAAATTCCGTTGACATTTATGAAAAACTGTCAAAATAATTATGTAACTGTGGTGGATTCATAATATTAGGCTGATGCACAAGTTTAAATTTATTTTACTGGAACAGCAATGAATGAAGGACACCAACAAGATAATAGAAAATGTGGTTAGCGTTAACGCGGCGGCGTAAACACCTGGTAAATCATTTACCTCTTTTCCTTCTGTGATCATTCGTGAACACTTACAAATGCTCATTTGCGCATCGATATGACGCAGATCTGAACAAAATACTGCAAATTTAGAGCTTGAATGCGCAGAATTTTGTACATATTGCTACACACAGAATTCTGTATAAAATGACACTTAAAAATGCTCATTTGCGCATCGATATGACGCAGATCTGAACAAAATCTGCAAATTTAGAGCGTGAATGCGCAGAATTTTGTACGTATTTCTACACACAGAATTCTGTATAAAATTGCGCAAAATTTTGTGAAAACACTTTGTACAAAATTCTGAACGGAATTTCTACGACTCAAATCTGAATCAGTGTGAGTTTTCAAGGATAGTGTTCCTAATACATACATAGTTTCTATCTGTGAATTATTATAACCAAATATTCTACTAAAAGTACCTCTGTAAATGTAATACTAAAAATGATGCTGATAAGTATTTAACATATCTATTATTTTTCAGCTGAACGACAACAAAATTCAACTACAAATAATATAAAAAGTAAAAATCCTGGAGAAAATGGCACAATCCACGTGCCATCTGAGCCGACGTGGGTTCATGAGATTTTCCAGGGTATACTAACAAGTGAAACACGGTGTTTAAACTGTGAAACAATAAGCAGTAAAGATGAAGACTTTTTTGACTTACAAGTAGATATTGAACAAAACACAAGTATAACGCATTGTCTCCGGTGTTTTAGCAACACAGAAACGTTGTGTAGCGATAATAAGTTTAAATGTGATAATTGTAGTAGTTACCAGGAAGCGCAGAAACGGATGAGGGTAAAAAAGTTGCCCATGATCCTCGCGCTACACCTGAAGCGTTTTAAATACATGGAACAGTACAACAGGCATATTAAGGTGTCACATCGAGTTGTCTTTCCTTTAGAGTTGCGACTTTTTAATACTGTAAGCAGTCTAGAATTACTGATTTTTTTGTATTTCCTATTAATTTCGTTTTTTTTTTCTTGCAGTCTGACGATGCAGTAAATCCAGATAGGCTGTATGACTTAGTAGCAGTAGTAATCCATTGCGGTAGTGGGCCTAACCGTGGTCACTACATTAGTATTGTTAAAAGCCATGGTTTTTGGTTACTGTTTGATGATGACCAAGTTGATGTAAGTATACCAAAAATAACTTCTGTTTTTACCACAGTGATATAGGCAGTTGAACACTGTTCTAAGTCTTTTTTAATTTGATGGTTTTACCGTATACTGTAGGGATGAGCAACCCACTGCCCGCCTCACTTTTTCGTGCGGCCCGTCAAACCTTTACTTTTTACCTTTTTAAATATATATTTCTATGTGTTAAATTAGAAAAAATGCCATTAAATTACAAAAAATATATGAACATATTTTAAAGCAGTTCCGATTTCATAAAAATTACACTTTTGAAGAAGCCATCCACACAAATCGTGCCTACGTACATAATCCGCTGTTTGCAAACTTGAACACGTTGAACGTGGTAAGGGTATAGTCCCTGATCCCCCAAAATCCGCCAAACAGTAGAATGGGAAGCGCGAGTTTGTAACGCAAGTCTTCTCGTACTAACACTAGCACTTTCCTCCACTAATTCCAAGACATGCTGTTCTACATTAACAACCCTTTCTGCTCTTGGACGACCGCGATGATGGTTTTGTGGTTGATACGTGCCATAATCCCGAAATGTTGGACTGTTGTAATAAAAGTACGGCTGTTTGGAATGCGGCGCTGAGAATATCGCTCACATTTGCCTTGCCCTTAGAGCGTTTCCTTAAGCTTCCCCGTAAATAAGAACAACATTAGTAAGTTCAATGTTCGTAAAATTTTCCATTTTGGTAGAAACACTGCTTTCCAGCTTCAACAACAGACTGAATAGAAATTACTGACCTACCTAATAGTATTGGTTTGTGGCAGGTGATAAGAAATTTTTTTCACTTCTATCTTACTCTCCTTTGCATAACATGTCTTTAAACTCAAATTTTTATTATTCAAACAATTTTGGGTCAAATTTTCAATTATTATTTTCTCATATTTTAAGGGTCCCATTGCCAAAGAAATGTTTTTTCTAGTTTGTATATATTGTAATCTACCATCGGATTTAATATTTGTACCTATTTCTGATACACCCTGTATAGACCAATTGGTTGCAAAGAAACAATGCCAAACTTCTCATTAAAATTTGTTTAAGATTTCTTCCCATAATAATTACTTTTTGATTTTTTTTTATATTATTTCTATTATATGTTTTATTTGTGTTTTTTTATAGAGTTGTTATTTTGTTCATTTTATTAATAAAGAGATAATTTGAATTTATCATCTAGTGTTCATATTTTAATACGTTTCTTATATGCGGCCCTCACAACATTTTTAAATTTGTAGTTGGCCCATTGTAAAAAAAAGGTTGCTCATCCC
>JABXWE010001768.1:0-12669 GCA_014611495.1 Limonius californicus
GTCTAAAAGTCGAAAAATCGAACTTTTGTTTATAACTCGAAAACAAAAGACGATAGCAAATTTTTGTTTCCGCCAGTGAATTTGTCTCAAAAAAAGAGATCGAGAATGTGACTTCCATTTTTTTGTATCTCCTATAGTTACCGAGTTACCCTATACAAACATCGAAATTTGCCCACCCTGTACACTATTTTGCAAATAGAGAGGCAACAGGATCGTAAAAATACTCGCATTACTTTAAAAACACAACTGATTTTGTGTAGTCGTACAGAAAAATCACAAACAACAATAAAATCCCATGAAACATACATAATAAATATACCGCTATAGATATAAATATACAGCTGTGGAAACCTCCTAGAATTATTCTGGTTAATTAAGTAAAACATTTAAATGTAATTGGCCCCATCTTGGGCGCCATAAATTAATAGCTGAGGATCGCCCGACACATAAATAACTAATATTATAATTTATTTTTGTTGTACACGTACTATCTAAAATTATTGTTTTGATGACATCATCATTGACAGCGAAGATTATAAATCTGCATAGTAATGCTTGTTTCGAACCAAAGCTCAGAAAGCGAGCGCTCTGCCAACAGAGCTACCACCACACATATCCCTCATTAAATACGTTGATGGTCATCAAATAAATTAATTAAATAGTGCTCTGATAAATTGTTGATCAAATCTGGGCTATTTTCACAAATAAATTTTTTTTATTGTGATGTTACATTACAACTAGTCTAAAGGACTAACCAGCAATTTTTATCTAACTTAAATTAACTAAACAGTTATGTTAAGAATTCACCCACCGGTGTCCTCTCAGTTCTATTTTGCAACACGTTATTCATGTGCTACCACTTCACTTTTGCTCTTGCTTTTTTCATTGACATTTTCACGTCTCTTTACACTAGCTCAAATGATCTGGTCCTCTTGAGCTTTCTCACTAGATCTGTACGTGGTTTGAAGCCTGGTCCCGTGCTTCTGGGCAAGGTTTTTTATTTCTTCTGTCACGGTTCTTTTCCCTAGATTCCTGTACATACCACTGCTTCTAGCGTACTAGCGCGCATCTACGATACTCTTTAGTATTTCGTTCTGGTAATTTTCAATTTGGCTGATGTTAGTTTTGCTGGTGTAGCCCCAAAGTCCATTATTGTTTCTTTGAAGCAGTAGCTTTATTACTATTTCCTTCAAGTTTTATTAATCTCTCAGAGATTGATTTTAGCATTTTTTCTTGCTGCTCGAACTTTTTCTTCTATTGTTTTGACATTTGTAGTAGCTGGTTTGTCGAAACTTATGTTTTCTGTGAAATTTTCTCCTTTTCTTTAGTAGTTATAAGGTAGTGCTGGGAATGTTTTCGGGTCCCATCTATACAGTGTTATATATTCTGTCTTTCTTTCTTTTGCTTAGTTTTGGTTAGTTCTGCTTGTTTCGTTTCTTATCTTTTGAATCCTTTCGGCAACTTCGCATGCTCTTACTTAGCTGGCTGGGTGGGCTTCGCCACAGTTGGTACATTTTGGTTTGTTGTTTTCATTCATTTTATATTCTTTTGTGTGGCATTTTTCAGCACATTTCACACATCTTGATTTACTGTTGCAGAATCTTTGAGTGTACCCATAAGTTTGGCATTTCTTGCATTAAGAGACTAGTTTAGATTTTCTTAGAGATTTTATTTCAACCTTTTATCCCCCTTTCATCTCGTGTATTTTTTTAACGTCTTCGTCGTTTCTGAAGCTTAGCATAAATTGTGGGAGGGGTTTCTTATCGTTTTCTGCAGAATATTAACTACTTCTATTATTCTATATCCTTGGCGATACAAATCTGCCACTATGTTTTCTTGAGCGCATGACGAGAGCATCTTACTCGCCATGGCTTTTAAGTTTCTTGTTTATTTATTTTCGTATGAGTGCCAAAAGTGCTTTTTTTTCATTTAGTAAGTTTGTTAGTCGTCTATATTCTTCTGCGGACCCTAAATTAATTTTTATTTGGCCATTATTCATCATAACTGCTTGAAATGCAAATTTTTCTATCTTTGGTTCGCGTTGTAATGCATCACAGTTTATAATTTGGATCAAAACAATTGGCGGCGGTTTGGGCATTTTTACTGGATTTTCTTTTTGTGGCTGTTTAGCTTCTTGCTGTTGATGTGTTGACATTTCTGGCGATGTAGTCATTTTTCTTTTTTGTTCTTTTGCTTTTCCTTTGTCACCCATTCCGTTTCTCTGATGAGTTCTTCTTCATCCGTGTAATATTCCTTTTCTTGTTGTTGGGGTTTTCGTTCCAACTGTGCACTTGGGACCAATTTCTGTTCATTTCATTTGTTTATTGCTGCTAGTAGATGCTGTAATAGGAAAACATTTTGTTGCAATTCAATTCTTGCATTTTTTTCTTCCTGCCATGCAGTATATAAGGTAATTTCGTTTGGGGTTTCTATTTTAATTTTTATTTTTTCTTGCTCGTCTGCCATTGCATCAGTAGCGCCGGAGGTAGTTGATATCATAATCTTCGTCACCTAACACCTGGTATGTAGGTTTTCGCTGCGTCTGCATCCCCGTAGTAGGCTGAGCGATGACCCACTAACGTTCGTTTTTCCCTAGTGTTGTTGCACTTTATCGCAACACGGTCTAACACGTCCTTACTCTTCGAAACTTAAACAACTACTCCCACAAATACGAGTATCTACAAAAACTACAACTTAAATTTGTTATGGAGCATATTATGCCAAAGAAACCTTACAATCGCACGTAAGGAACCAGATTAGCTACGAAAATTAACAGATTCATCCAATGTTCCAAAACTGTGACCGAAAGATATTGGGCTATTATGAACGTGAAGTTTAAGAAGATAGATAAACCTGTTAATAACAGCAGACTTGAAAATTCATTGGAATACACTACACAAGTAGAAAATGGGAGAAAAGGAGATATAATGTTTAATAGCTAGTGTTAGAGAAGAGATAAGAAATTTTGTTCTTAATAAAAACTGAGAAATTGTTCGTATTTAGATTTTTATTTCCACTTTATACTAGTTTTAACTCATAAATAAATTTGTCATATCTACTACTTTAATTTCTTAAAATCGTTTTGCTTCTGGACAGAATATATGTGTTCAGCCCTTAAATCTTGTCAGATGTTTCTTCTTTAAACTGATTTTCGTTGTTTATTAATTAGGTTCGTTGACCTTAAATAATTTAAACGAAGGAAACTTTCGTTGCAATAATTGAATTTTGACGCTTTACATTTTGTTGACATTTATTAATGTCATTCGTAGAAAGAAGAAAAAACTGTCAAAAGCAAATAACGGTCAACTAATGCCAAGCATGTAGAATTCCAATTCAACTTTATGGAGATTTTCATAATAGGATTTCTTTGCACAAATAATCACAATTAACGCAGTATTACGAACCACACACGAGCACCTGAACGAACGTGAATTCTCTTTGATAGACAACAGCCTACTGACTTCGACATCCAATTATTATTAAGCCATTGCTATGGAGATTAACTGTATCTAGTGTACAAATTGAAAGCGCAACGCTGTCAGCTTAAAGATGTGACGCATTTCGCAATTTCAACAACCAATCAGGAAACAGAATACAATTGCAAATAACTCTTTTGTATTTGATATTACAACAAATCTGATCTGAAATAATTATTTTTCATAAAAATACACTCATTTTGATCCCACACGACTATAATCTAAAAATTATCTATTTAAAAAATAATTACATTTATTAAAATTATATAATTTTTATAAATTAAATTAATAGGATTAGTAAAACAACATTTAAATGAGTTCTTATCACACTCTGGATCAGTTAAACATTGCAAAATTCCACACAGTAAAGCCCAAATTTACATAAAACACATATTCGTTTAAAAGTGCAGATTACGTATTCCATAAATTCTAAGAAGAACAACAAATAGGCATGGCAAGATCTTCAAAATCTAATACATTGACAAAATCAATTCAACACCAGCCTGCGGCCTTGAAGAAAGAATTTCAAACAGCGAAATTAGGAAACCACCCATCGGACTATAAGAAAAACTATGGATTAGGAATAAGATATTTATAATAAGTCGTAGTGCATTGCACATAAACTTATCATATGCTATTGCATTGGGAAAAGTTCTGTCCATGTCTACATGACTCCCAGTTTTTTAGAGACATATTATGTCACACTACAAACTGACGTCTTTGATTGGTGACCCCAACATTATCAGTATTTTTAACTTGAAAAAGACGATCGCCCCATCCCTTTAGCTTCATTCTGCTGTGTAGTGGGAGGTTGCGGTAATGAATCTGATATTAAACTTTGTGTCAGCATTATTTAGTGGCATATGATATTTTTGCCCTGGGAAAAGTGGTATATAGTAAGATTTACGATGAGCTTGATAAATGTTGTTTAGTAAATTATTTTCAAATACATTATTTCAAAAACTAAGGAAATTTCCATTTTAGGATAAAAACTGTTACTAAATGTTGTCACGCATTTGAAATTTTGAATCTTTAAAATTCAAATGATATTAATGGGAATAACCTGCTCATTTAAAAAATTTAAAAATCAAAGACATTTGTTCGTTAACGTAACATTTTTAGGCATATACACCAATCAAGAACGATTACAAGAGTCTTGCGAGTATTATCGCTATAAAATTGTTGCGTAATAAATGATCCGCTAAAGCTAAAGCATTGTTATAACTGTGTATCAGTAAAACGTTAAACGTTAAGCACCATCTACTGAGAAAACCCGTAATTATTTTTCGGTGTTGTCATTAGGTTCAATATTTAAATAATAGAGATTTGCACTTGAAACTTTTTATTCTTAACTGATTATTGAAAACAATTATAAATTACAACTCAATACCCCATGACTATCAAGTCGAAATACATAATATCTCTATTAATTATTTCTGCAACACTAGTTGTGTACCAATTATTTAATATAGTATTGTATTGTATTTGAAAGAGCGAGATCGAGGACGCGGTTTTTAAAGCATCTCTAAGCACTGCAGCCATCATTGGCTTATTGAACACCCTAACTAAGAATATTTTGCCATCTGGAGTAATTCCAACTCCAGTAGTGATTTTTAACGTGACACACATCGCAGTGACTCGGCACGCTAGAAAAATCTCACCGACCTCGGCTAGGTTCGACCCCGCGTCCCTTGGAACTAAAGGCAAATGCGCCAACCACTAGGTTACCGAGGCCGGCTATTTAATATAGTAATTTGTTCTTGTTTTAATTTTTCTATTAGACAAGTTATTTTATTCAGTAGTTTTGTAAAATAGTATGGGCCCTCAGCACCTTTGTACAGAAAGAAAACAAGTGTAGAAAAACCTAAGCAAACTATTTTGTTCATTTTATTCTGAGTTTTAGCTTTTAGGATCAGAACTAAAAAAGTGTTTGTTAATCAAGAAAAGAATATTTATTTTTCTGAGAATTAACCGCAGAGCACAACAACACAAATATAATTCATTCAGTTTTTGTCCACTTTTGCGTTGTTGCAGCTTTGTGCTTCATCAAAAAATTCAAGCTTCAAAGCTTCAGAAGTGTTTGTATGCTATATTCGGCCTCTCTGTGCCCGAACGCCGCCGTAGGAAGTAGGTGTACGGATTGAACTTTACATCTGGTTGTACGCGTTAGCTAAAAATTGCGTGAAACTTCACGCTTTTGGTTCCTGAGTAGGAGTAGTTAACATGGATTATAACTGACCTGTTTTTTTGTCTCAAAATAAGGGAATCAAGGATGTTCAACGCGTTACCCAGCCATCTGTACTTTGATGTGCTGTGGCTCAAAATGAGCAATTTACCTGTGGAATGAGCCGTTTTAAACCGATTAAGCGCTCAAATCAATCGAAGGACGAATTTCGCCATAAATAAATGTTCACTTTCAATATGTCCCTCACCCATATTCGATTTTGCGTCTTGAAAATATCCTCTCATATTAAATTAAGCTTTCGGGATTTTTTAATATACTGAATCTTCTTTGGCGAATTTGGAATTGTTTTGATTCACATGAAGTGGCACTTAGTCTTCTTTTTCGGCATCATTTCTTAAAGAGATATGCAATGTAAAAGACGAGTTTTATAAGCGAGCTCCATGACCGGAAAATAATAAAGTTTTTCTTTTTGGTGTTGGTCTAAGAACAAGTTGGCAGACGCCCTGAGACTTTGAAACTTACAGTGTGTACAATATTGAAGTGATTTCCTAACATATAAAAACTAGCGAAATAAATGCTGCCAATATTCAATAATGCTGCTTATAGGAGTTTGCAAAAACATTTTACAATTATTCGACAAATAGGGACTCTAATTCGGTATATAACTTTAATGTATTCTAACAGACAAGGGCAAAATAAGAAAGAAGAATTCTCACTTTGTAAATTGATTATACAATGTTACTACGAATGGCAAGTTAATCCGATATCCGCTTCTTGTGCTTGTTTGTTGCTTTTGCATTGAACAGAGTACCAATCGTCGTCCAATTACTTATAATATTCAAAGCGATGGTAGAGATTGTTTGTAGGATGAACATAGAAGATATAATATTAATATCATATAATTATGCTTTATGGTACGGTTTCAGGTGAACAGCTTCTGCCCATTTTTTAAAATGTATTTCTCGAAGGGGAACATTTCTCGAAAGTCGGGGATTTATTAGTTCTGGAAGAAGAGATGAAAAACATAACTTTTTAGTTCGGGAAACATATTATTTAGCTATATGTAGTAGTTTTTTGTTATAATTTTCAGAGAAATTCCAAGAGAAGTCCATATTACAAAATAACAAATATATTTATTAGCAATATTAAGTTGTCCTTGGATATGGTACATTTAGTGGTCATTGATTCTTAGTTTGCATAATTTTCTGACTAGAAAGGTATACATATTTTGATTCGATAACCAGGGTAGTATAAATATCAAGACTGTAGCGCCAAATCAGTTCAAAAAACGCCTTAAAAGCATCTCTATCTCATTACGCCTTTTAACCTTGTGGATAGATCTCCAACATAGTTCAAAGTTATTAATGTAGGTGTTAGATTGTTTGTACGGGGAAGGTTGTTTCTGCCCTTTAGTACTGCGGCCTCTTGGGCCTATTGTGCATCCCCTTCTGTCACTAGTCGCTGTCAAGTAGATCCGTCCCCTTCATCAGGTCTAGGAATTTGTTGATCAGACTGGCTTGCGGTTGTATCTCGTTGGGATTAGTGCCCTCAAAGATTTGGTATCTTCTACGAGCTAGGGCTTCGCATTGGAATATTATGTGGGAGGCTGTTTCCTTTTCCTCGCCACAGCCTGCATATAGGATCGTCGTTAAATAGCCCCATGTTGCGGAGGTGTTGTCTGAAGTGCCAGTGTCCCATTAGGAGTCCTGTTACTACTCCAATTTGATTCGTACTGAGTTGTATCACTGTTTTGGTAAGCTTGTGGGGGTAGTTGCCCATTATAGCATTGCTTTGTCTTTGTTGAGGTGAGAGTCTCCTGGTGTTCCGAATGTTTGGTTACGATCCATTCTTTAACTGCTCCTCTCACTGTCGGCTTAGTTAGACCGACAACGGGTTCAGGCCCTGCGAACGGTGTTTCAGATCCTAGTTTTGCTAGTTTATCTGCGTTTTCATTTCCTTCTACGCATCTGTGGCCTGGCACCTACACGCGTTTTACCCTGTTGGAGTTTGCCAATATTAGGAGACTACGAAGGCAGTTTCAGACAAGTTTTGATTTAATCTGGTTTGAATTCAGTGCTTTCAAAGCTGCCTGACTGTTAGAGAAAATACAGATGGTTTTGTTTGTATGGACCCTTTTTATGTTTTCTTCTATTGCTGCTAGATTTGCATAGGTTTCAGCTTGGAAGATTGTGGCAGTTTGTCCCAGAGATATGGAGGTACTATGTCTTGGTCTACTGCCTTATATACCAGCTCCGGTTCCGTTGCTCGTGCGTAAACCGTCTGTATACCATACTAAGCTTTTATGCACGTCTGGTGATTCCCTTTGATCCCATTCTTCACGGTTTATCCGTACCTACATTTATTATTTTGGAGTGTCCCAGTTGCAGTTTAGGCGATATGCTCCCATGCGTGCCTCGCCCTTGATTATTATGTCTAAGGGACAGTTGTAGGAGAGCTTCTAGTGCTGCTGTCGGAGTGCTTCTGAATGCTCCAGTTATACAGAGATAAGCCAGTCTTTGAACACTAAGAAGCTGGTTTATTGTTTGTCTATGATTTACTTTGGCCACCATACTAGTAAACTATAAGTTAATGTCGGTCTTATTATGGTTGTGTAAATAATGGACCGTTTTTGGTTTTAATCCCCATTTATTTCCAAAGGCTCTTCTTGCCATCATCAAGGTTGTTTTTGCCTTATTAGTGGTTCTTTGCAAATGTTGGTTCCAGGTCAACTTGGTGCCTAGAATGACACTCCGGAGGATTTATGCCTCCGTGGTTTCTCTTCGTAGTGAATGGTAAGAAGCTGGTTTTTGTAATTTACTGTAAGGGTTTTCTTGTTACACCATGTCACACAACCTTAGCCAGAAGAGTTTGCATTATTTCTGAAATTATATTGCCGTGCTTACCCTTTATAAGGACGACTATATTGTCTCGTTTATGTATGAGTGCCGCTTCCCTTATGCGCCTGTCTACCAGTTTTTTCCACCGTTTTCAAAATGAAAGATGATAGACTTATTGGTCTAAATGCCTTAGCTTGAGCGTATGAGTTTCGACCCGGCTTTGGTATGAAGACCACGTTGACAGGTCGACAGGTTTAATGTACATGGGCTAGGGCCAAGCTAGCTTGAAATACAACACTGGTTTCCCTTCTTGTAACATTAAGGATGTCATCAGGTCCGGGAGATTTATAGGGTTTGAAGGTGTTACTTCTATTTTTCTAATCATGTATTTTATTAACTTGTTTCAAAATTCAGCGTTAGTATTTTTCTTAAGTTGATAAGGTTTTGGAATAATAAATTTATGTTACTTTTATACCAAATTGTAGCGTGACTATCCTCTGTTTTTTATACTTCTATTGTTTCATGAAGACGTTTCTTGTTACGATGAATAATATTGCAATCAATAGACCTATAGTATATTGCGAATCAAGTACCTACAGCATTGTTATTAATTGGGGAATTTGTCGAAGAAGTCATAACTTAAGTTAAACAAAGGGTAAAGCAGTGTGGCGGGAGCAGAAACTGTAGTGCAAAGTCTACTGTAAGGCAGGATAAAGCGAGGACTTCTGAGTTGAAGGCGAAAGGTTCTGCGTCTAATTACCTCTCCAGAGATTCATTAATCACAAACTCGCGTAATTACATTCGCTAAGTTTATACATATTATAGCGAGCTCTGCTCCGGGCACCGGCGCCAAACAGACTAATAGTGATCTGATAACAAACAAAAATTTACCGGGGTTATCACTTCTCTAATGAACAAGGTTAAGATTGCTGCAAACTCCTATTTATTTCCAACTGCATTTGCTCCCGTATGATTTATTTCCGAAATTATTAAGCGAGGAAATTATTATTTGCCCGTAATATACTGAACGGTGATTAAAATCAACGGACTACGTTTTATATAGTTTAAAATGAATACAGGTTTAAGCAGCGACGAAGACTGATAAGGCCATAATTAAAAAAAAACGCAAAATAGTATTTATACATGTCATACCGATTCTACACAACTTAAAGGGCTCTTCATAATGTTTTATATGTCGACGTCAAAGTTAACTTGTTAAATTTTCGTTGTGATTATCTAAACCCAGTTTAAATAAGCAACTAATATCATTCAGATGGTGGGAAACACAAGCTGTATATACTTATTTGTTTTGACTAGGCTGGGGGCTACTTTTAGGATATTTTGAATATGAAAGCTACAAGATAGCCTTGAAGGAAATTCAAATTATGTATTATGTAAAGATGGAAACTGACTTTTGTTGAGGCCCAAAAACTGTCCTCACTATTTCATGGGCGGGAAGTAAAAGTTTGTCTTTCAAGGAGATCAATATGGTCACAGTTTATAAATTTATAGATGAAAGTGGATATTTAGTTGAGAAATCTACATTTGTTGGTGAAAATAATGAAAGTTGGAAAGGTTGGCCTTTTAATATGAAACAAGCAGATTGTGATTACAAAGTAACGATATGGTGTTGTAATTTCTGTAACTGCAGTTTAATGAACAGTTATTATGTTCCATATCTTTGTTAAATTGTGTAGAAACAAATGAAATACTGTTTTGTTCGGCATGAAATCCTTTAATTTTATTTGTTAAAGTACAATTTATCTCTTAAAATTTGGAAAGGTAGATAATTGATTTCTGTAAACTTTTTTCGTATTCATTTCTAGTTTATTTTATCTCTATCCGTTGTTAAAGACAGTATTTGTAAATTGTATGTTTAGTTTAAGAGAAGTCACTTATGTGATGCTAATTTTAGGAGATTCATATACCCTGCACCTTCTCCCCTAAACCGCTTGAAAGTGTTACAAGTACGATAATTAAGAATTAAATGAACAATGTAAACTGTAGTATGTGTAAAAATGACACGACTCTACATTTTGATCCTGTCTAAAAATCTATCATAACACCGCCAGTTAAAATCGAACTGCTGTAAGCGCCAATCGTGGGATCTGAATGCTGAATATCTTCTCCGGAATTTCTGTCGTTCGGATTCGACGTTAGACTGTAGGTCCCTCGTGTTTCTACCTTAGCGCTGAGGACAAATACGTGGCAGAGAAGAGGCCGATGCTCAGCAGTGGGGCAAAAAAAAGGATGTCAATGATAATGATGATGGAAATGATAAAACTTTAAATTTCAATCTATCTATCAATTTAACGTTCTAACCAAAGCAGAAATTTAGATCTTAGAACATCTTCGCATCGAAAGCATTTTAAAAAATTTAGTAAGGTAAAATATCGGAGAAGTAAACCCACAGAATTCAAACATTAGTACCTGTGAAAATTATACGATTCTAAATTCTAAACCTATCGCGCATTGAGCTTGTGCACGAACCGAGCTGTTGGACCTCTTCAGGTTCAAACAGAATCTTTAGACCTCTTCAGGTTCAAACAGAATCTTTAAAAAATTAAGTATGTGCTAAAAGCAGGCGTAAATTCAAATTGTATTGTCTGTTAAAATAGCACGTCATCAATTTTTGAAGCCATCTGTCCATGTAAATGTAAGAACTGACCCCAGTAAGATTGAAGTGCGTATATTCGTTACTGTGTTCAAGGAATGTTTTAAATGCTAGAACTAAGACAAATAGCTTGCAAAATAAACAAATCACATCTTAGTAAGAGGGGAACTAGATAAATGATCTACCGAGCTAGGAAACAAAAGACAGAATTTTTAAATAGTATTATTTTACAATATAATATCCTTCAACGTTAATGCATTGTATCCCGAGTTAATGCCAACAGAAAATAAAATTCTCTTGATTTGAAATAGTCCTCGATATCTGTTTTCAAACCATCGTCTTTAGCAAAGCAAAGCATTCGAAAATTCCTTTTTAGATTTCTGTCTAGCTTTATAAAGCTAAATTTTGGCGTCTTTATGTACTATTGTGTTGTTGTGAAGAAGAAGTACATCACCTTCTTATACATTTTTCAGAAATAGCTATTTGCATTTCCTAAAAGGGTTACGTAAATCTCTACAGTGATTATAAAGCCTTTAGACCAACGAGGAGTATTCAGATTTAAACAGCAATAAATTTATAAAAAGAGTATTACAATATTATAACGTTGAAAACTATATTGCTTTTCGATGCAGTCCCCTGGTCATGCGATGTACTTGCGTCATCGATTTGAAAGCTTTCTAATGCCCTCTTGGAAGAAATCTATTGCTGGCTAAAAATTCTCTTATTGGGCCAAAAAAATAAAAATCAGAGGGAACAAGATCACAACTGTCAGCATTGTCTTTATGAAAGCAAATCACTTTATCTTCTTCGTTATGCTTCGATAACGCTACCTGCAAATTAAGTTTCAATGAAGATAAATTGGGTTTTTAAAAACTTTATTTTTACCTCCAAGGGAGCCGTCAAGAATGAGATTACAAATTCAGACTGATTTAGACTAAAAGCTAGTTTACATTTTACATCTTATTATAGTTTTCTAAACCTACTCGTATTCTGCAAAGCAAGATAACGCTATCTCTGCTGTGTCGGTGGTTCGTATTACGTAACTCTTCCCGCCTAAGATGGTTTAACATTTCCTGGGAAAGGTTAAATCTTAGATTCTAATAATTCTTTCGGAAAATTGTTAACATTTGACAAATAAAGCGATAATTTTCTTAATAATATACTACGTCTAAGGTACATACATATAAAAGCACTAATAATTAGAATTACAATAAAAGCAATTATAATGATAGAAGCAATACTCAAATTTGTATGATATGGCATATTTGTATTATCAATTAATTGCGTTTGTTCGGATAATTTCAGCTGATTATTTATAAGATTATGGATATCTATAGGAGACAAATCTAATTTGGAGATATTTATGTGATCTAATTGAGATATTTTTAAGCCACTAATGTGGGGTAGCTTTAAATTAATAACTTTAGTCGTGGGTGATTTCATATAAAACAGTGTTTCCTGATTGTTAATAACAACATTACAATCGGATGTAATATGAATTATTTTAGAACCAAATATTTCTTTACGATATGAATTTTGTAGGCAATTAATATTTAG